>AWOL01S0040920.1:27722-60502 GCA_000715115.1 Nicotiana otophora
GCCGAGGCATTCGACACGATTCACAAGAATAGGGAACTCTTCGGATTACAAATTATGTATTTACAACTCCAAGGTAAGACCATAAAAGAATATAAATTTCAATCAATAATTAAACATTCAGCCAAATCTCTAAGTAATGAAGCTCGATTTAACATAATCATTAACCAAATTTTACTTATTAATATAAGCAATTAAAACCAAGTTGAGTTTTATAGTGTAAGTAATAGCATAATAAAGACATATGTCTACCCGAAAATAACATGAATTTTAGCTACGCACGGACTCTCGTCACTTTGTGCGTACGAACCACCCACAATTAGTAGCAAATAACAATTTAAATACTTATGAGATTAATTCCCTCTTACGAGGTTAGCCAAGAGACTTACCTTGTTTCCAAGTCCACTTTCTTGTCCACAAATCACACTAAAAGTCTCAAGTCAGTGCTGAACCATTCGAAACTAGCTAAAGGTTGTATAAACTAATTAATAATTATTTAAAAGTTCATAATTTAACTATTAGAGTAATTACCCAACCCAATTTGGAAAGTTGCTAAAATTCACCTCAGGCTCACTTGCCCGAATTCTAGAAAATTTTGTAAATAATTGATACCCACAACCTTACGAACACAAATATACAATTTTTACCCAATTCCATAATCATTTTCATGGTCTAATCTCATTTTTATCAAAACCTAGGTTTTTCAACAACTCCGAAAATATTCACATTTTTACATGTTAAAAACTACCCATAATATATGTATTTAACTTATATTGTAAAGAAATCACTTACCTTCAATATCTTGGTGAAAACCCCTCTCTAAGAAGCTCCAAATTCGGCCAAGGGAAATGAAAATGAAAGAAAATGGCCTAAGTCCCGATTTATTAAAGTCACTGCCCAGATGAACCTTCTTTGCGATCGCGAAGGCAAGACTCCCAAGCCAAGGAAAAGTCTTCTTCGCGATCGCAAGAAGACACTCGCGAAAGCAATGGACTGAGCCACCCTCTCATCGCGAACGCGGGCCTCCACTCGCGAAAGCGAAAGGCAACACCTATGTGCGATGTGAGTGGCCCAGTTCTGGAGAAAAGGAGGATGATATGTACTAGACCTCAAAGTATACCAAGAAGAGCGAGAATCCGACCTCATGAAAGGTTGGAAAAGGGGAGATCGAAACGGCTCACACGTTCCTATTTGAGTTTGTGAATAAATATCTACTACCACGATCAAAAAAGAAGAATGAGGCCACATAATTGAACCTAGCAGTCATAGAGTTGTTGGATCAAAACATGCTAATCAATTTTCCCTCATTGATGATCAAGAACATGGAAAGGGAATCTAATTAAAATCAATCCCAAAATCAATCTCCCTGTCTGGTGGGATCCCAGGGAGTTCATCCAGAAAGACTCCTAGAAATTCATTCACAACAGGCACGGACTCAAGTATAGGTGCCTCAGCATCGGTGTCCGTAACCCAGCCCAAATGGTAAATACATCCCTTATTTATCATCTTTGTGGCCTTAAGGTAGGAAATAAACTACCCTTTGGCACTACATCATCACCCTTCCACTCAATAATTGGCTCATTTGGAAATTTGAACCTAACAGTCCCGGTTCGGCAATCAATCTTGGCAAAATAAGAATAAAGCCAATCCATCCCCATTATCACATCAAAATCGACCCTTCTCAATTCAATAAGATCGGCCACAGTGTCTCAACCATGCAATGTGACAACACAATCCCTATAAACCCACGTGACCAAAATAGACTCACTAACCGGAATAGATACAGAGAACGGCTCATAAAGCTATTCTGGTTCTATCCCAAATTCCATAGCAACATAAGGAGTGACATATGACAAAGTGGAATCGGGATCAATAAGAGCATATACATCATGAGATTGGACAATGAATATACATTTGACAACATCTGGAGAAGCCTCTGATTCCTGATGTCCCAGCATAGAATAAAATTTTCTAGGTCCTCCTGAATTGTGTGCACCACCTCTAGTTGCACCATGCTCTGCGAGTGCTGGGGTGCCTCGAGCTGGGGGTATTGTGGATGTAGTAGCTGCAGAATTAGCTGGCTGTGCCGTGCCTCTGCCCATATATCAGCGGGATGAGCGGCAATCTCTCTGAATATGACCCCACAAACCACACCCGTAGCATACTGGTAGGTCCATGAAACAGGACCCAAAGTGCATCCTCCCACACTTAGGGCATGGAAGCCTTCGCTGCTGAAACCTTCTGTCGGGCTGACCCTACTGGTGGGGTCCCCTGTTGCCCTGACTGGGTCCAGATGACTGTGCACCCATCAAAGACTGGGCGAATGATTGGGATGGTCCTGATGACCCTCCCCTGAATGCCGACCTACCACGACCACCACCGGAAGAACCACCAAAGTTGCCCGTGGATCGGGCCTTGATCTACTTTGACGCTCCATTCTGTTCTTTAATTTGCGGGTCTCTGTGGCTTGAGAAAATGCCACCATCTAACCATAGTTCATATCAAAATTTAAGGCAGCTATAGAGGCCTCATTTATAACCAATGGGCTAAGGCCCTGTGCAAACCGGCGCACTCTAGCTTCTATAGTGGGCAAAATGTGAATAGCATACTTGGACAGGCGCGCAAACTCCATATGGTACTCCCACACATTCATAGTACCCTGCTTCAGGCTTTCAAACTCAGTGGCACGAGCTGCCTTAGTTTTGGCAGGCAAGAAATGATCCATAAAGGCATCTGTGAACTCACCCCACCTTACCGAAGGGCTTCCCTCCTCACGGGATTCCTCCCACAACTCAAGCCAATAATAGGCAAACCCTTTCAAGCGGTAAGAGGCCAACTCTACTCCCTCTGTCTCTGTAGCATGCATAACCCAGAGAGATTTATGTATCTCGTCAATGAAGTCTTGGGGGTCCTCCTCGGGATTAGTACCCGTAAACACTGGAGGATCTAACTGAAGAAACTTGTTCACCCTGGAACTACCGGATTCTCCTGGATGGCTGGAAGAAGTAGGCCCAACACTCGATCTCTGGGCCTGAGAAGCCACTAACTGTGTCAACATTTGTATGGCTCCCCTAATATCAATATCAGACACACCAGAATCGGAAGCTGGAGCTGGAGGTGGAACTGGAATATCAGTTGGAGGAACCGTTGCACCTTCTGTAGGGGTAGGGACAGGTGCGGCCTGATCACTTGTAGTAAAGCCAGGCAGTGTAGTAGTTGGAGGAATATTCTCACTCCTCAGGTGCTCACCCGCATCATCAATTATAGGATTAACTATCACTCCTGGGGTGACATTGGCTCTTTGGCCAGTTCTTGCCTTCTTCTTAGGTGCCATATACTGAAAATTAGAGCAACATAGGAGTTAAAGGAGGAACAATCTTACAACCAGCTTTATCGCACGATCAAGAACATCAAAGAAGGGTATTATTCCTAAATTCCCAAGTAGCATCCTAATTATAGATGTGGTCGACAACACACCGATAATAAGGACTCTACTAGACATGGCTCTGAGACATCCTAGGATACTTTAAAACCTTAGGCTTTGATACTAAGTTTGTCATGTCCTAAAACCGTGGAGCGCGACCGGCGCTCAACTGAGTGAACCCGACCGAGCAAGCCTGTTAGATTTCTTCTACCCCAAACTCATTCATGAATAAAGAGAATACATGTTTTCCTTAATTAAACAATAAAGTGGTCGTGTCTGCAGTTACCAATTTCTTACCATAAGTTTCACCATTTTTAAAGTCTCAAATGGACAAGTAATACAACCACAACATAGCATAGTTTGTCTTTTCCAGTACCAATACACAACCCATACTATGTCTACGGAGCCTCTATAGAAAAAGAAGAGTACAATGATAATGTCGGTAACAAGGCCCCGGCTATACCTCAACCATAATACATAAAGATCAAAAGATACATGACCCCGGGATGAAGTGGGGCTCACCAAGTCAGCTAGGAAGAAGGTGTACTGCTATCACTGATCAATGTCTCCTACTGTGGAACCACCTACATCCATTTAAAGATGTATCACCCCCGACAAAAAGGACGTTAGTACTGTCGAATAGTACTAGCATGAAAACTAAACATCAATTTAAGAATTTAGAAATACAATATAATTATGATGAACTAGTGCGGCAATAGAATAATATAGATAACTGTCTCAACCATAGCAAGCTTATTAGAAGCTATTAACAACATTTATAGGATTTAAGATGAGATCCTATATAACCATCTTCACACAAAGAGGCCCCGCCGCCTCACCGGATGTATGCAGGTGGAGGTGTACGTACAATACCACAACTCTAATCAAGCGGCCCTGTATAACCACAGTACCAAGAACCTACACAAAGCGGCTATGCCGCCTTACCCTAATGTATGCGAGTGGAAATGCATCAACGATACTAATACAAACACAAAGTGGCTATGCTGCCTCACCCCAATGTATGCGGGTGGTGGTGCCACAACAATACCAAAACCATACACAAAGCGGTCGTACCGCCTCACCCCAATGTAAGTGGGTGGAGGTGCAGTCCCACAATATCATAATCCCTACACAAAGTGGTCATGCCGCCTCACCCCAATATATATGCGGGTGGAGGTGTATCACAATCACAATCTCTATACCATAATCCCCACACAAAGCGGTCATGCCACCTCACCCCAATGTATGCGGGTGAAGGTGTATCACAATCACAATATCTACACAACTTGGCATAATACCTTTCACATAAATCACGAGTAGAAATTATAACATGTAGATACGTAATCCATAGTTTGGGACACATCCTCAATTTATAATGCAATATGATAAGAGAATTTAGAATACGAATTGAATGTATATCTTCATCACAAAACTTATCGGAATACTCGATTTATAATCAACATCTCGGAACTTACAAGGATAATGAGAACTCCAACTCTTAAAAAAGAGTTTAGCCAACATACCTCAATTGAGCTTCCTTAAACTCTAAAATGTTCCAGAATTCTTAGCAACTTCAATCTATTTTAGAAATATAATGAATTGAACCACAATTAGGAAGATGATCATGTTTCTAGCTCATTTGAGCATTTTATCAAATACAAGGTGTGCATAAGGTTTCAAGGTCCCTTTTATGGAGGATTCCATCATCCCACAATCCAATATTTACCATGCTTAGTTCAACAATCTTCCTACACCCCTTGATATCACACACATGTAAAATAATCAACTCTCATGCCCAAATATTATCTTGCTAATTACCCATGTTCAGATGATTTTGAAATTAGGGTTTAGGGTGTAGAATCTTACCTCTAGGATGAAGACCTAGTGAGCTTGCCTTCTTAATCTTCCAAAACATGAGAAAGAATTGAAGAACAAATATTGAAGAACACATTCTCACTCTAGGGCACCCTCTCTCACTCTAAAATATCAGATAATAGCTCAAAAATGACCCAAAGAGTGTATTTAACGAAATAGGGTCGGGTTTTAAAAATCCAAAAATGGAGCTTCGGAACAAGGTATGTGACCGCATAACTGATATGCGGACCGCATATCGGTCGCATAGTTGGTTACAAAATAGCCAGAAGAACTGTCTGTGTATGCAGTCACTATGCGGTCCGCATAACCGTTATGCGGTGGCATAATGCACCGCATAACTATTATGCGGTCGCATAGTTGACCGCATAATTGCTTCCAATTGGCCCAATGAACTGCCTCACTCTGCGACCATTATGCGGTCAGCAGAGTGATTCTGCGGTCGCATAATGGACCGCAGAAATGCACTTTTCCGCCAAAATTATTTCTTTACTTTCTGGTGCATTGTTCAACCCAAAAAGCCCGAGCCCTCAAACACGTAAACCTAGTCTGACACCATGAAATATTATTTTCTTTGCAAACTTTACCGGGCTTACCACTTAAGTACTTCAAAAATTTTCGGGGTGTTACAATACCAACCTCTTCAAGGGCCTATAACTTTCAAGGCGCAAATGAGCATTTTCTTCATCAGTAAGCCCTTCTTGGATACCAAGTCACAAGGAATGTATTTGATGTTCAAGAGGTAGAACGACTTCAACTCCATAAATAAGCAAGTAAGGGGTTGCTTGTGCTGGTGTGCTATGAGTTGTCCTATATGCCCAATGGGCTTCTTGCACACAGTCATGTCAATATCTTTTGGATTGGGAGACGACTTTATTCAACAAGTTGCATAGAGTCTTGTTGGATGCCTCAGCTAGATCATTGGTGGCAACATAGTACATAGAAGAGTTATGTTGCTTGAAGCCGAAGACATCACAATTTGTTTCATCAACTTGTTTTCGCATGGCTTGCCATTATCCATTATTATATAACAAAGAATGTCAAAGAAATAGATGATGTTTACTCGAAGAAAGTTTGCAACATTCTCCTTCTTTACTTCCTTAAGAGTAACAAATTTTACCCATTTTGAGAAGTAATCAGTTGCAGCCAAGATGTACAAGTATCCGCTAGAAGATTTTGGTAGCGGTCCAACAACATCTAATCCCCAAACGTCAAATGGACAAGATACAACAGTTAGATGTAACACTTTAGGAGGATGATGCACAAAATTTGTATGGAACTAGCAAGCTTTGCATCTTCGAGCATGGTCCAAGCAATTTTTTCCATCGTTGGCCAATAACACCCCATCGTTTTTATGTGATAGTGGAGCTTTGGTCCAGACTGATGTAATTCACATATCGTAGAATTACTTCTTGCAAAGGACTGCTTCATTTTCCCTTAAATATCGCAAGAGCACTTCCTCGAAAGATCTTCTGTAAAGAGTATCTTTGTAGTAAAGAAAGTGAAGTGCAGCACGGCGAATTCCAGTCCTTCTCGTTGTATTTTCTAAATTTAAACCATAGCTTAAGTAATCGATGATGGATTGTTGATAATCTTTCTTCTCAGCTTAAGAAATGACAACGAGATGCTCAATCTTATATTTTTCACTTACATCTTCACCTAGAGGGTACTACCTATTTTTGGCAAATAGTAACATGTGCTTGGTCGCGCAGAGCTAACGATAAAGCTAGAGTAGCTAAAGTATTAGCCTTCTTGTTTTATTTCTTGGCACATGATGAAAAGTCACATCACCAAGCCATCCATTAACATTTGAGCATAATCATGATATGGGCGCAATTCAAGTTTCTTGACCTTGTAGCTACCTTAAAGTTGATTGATTACCAAATGGGAGTAACCAAACATCGAAACTGCAACTTCTTCATATCTACAACCATTTCAAGTCCAAGTATTAAAGCTTCATATTCAACAATATTATTGGAGCAGTATAGTGTCAAAGTAAATGAGGAGGGTAGGACCTCTCCTTGAGGAGTGACAAATACTATGCCAGCACCATCTTTACTATGATGTGCAGCACCATCAATGTACATCTTCCGTGAAGGTTGAACTTCAATAACTAGGGAATCTTCATCAGGTAGTTCATCAATTACTTCCCAATAATCGGGCGTCTAGTGATCTACCAAGAAGTCAATTATTGAGGGCTGATTTTGACATCACAAACTTAATTGTATTTGCTATAGAAACAAGACGAACAACATGGATTTGGAAGTAGTGCTTCAATTTTTGAATTGAAAAGACTAGCACCAAACACAAATATTTAATTGGTGAATAATTAAGCACATTTGCTGTCATTATTATGCTTGAGTAGTAAAGCGAGTTCTCTTTCCCCTCACTATTTTCTTGGGCTAATAATTCTCCAACATACCTTTTTTATGTTGGAATGTATAGTATCAATAATTTTCCAGGTATAAGGGCTGCTAAAACTGGAGGCTTAATCACTAGGATTTAATACTCTCAAAGGTATTGCTACAAAGCTAGGTCACACTTCAAAGGAACACCCTTATTCATAAGATGATCGAATGATTGGGATTTCCCAGCTATATTCGAGATGAATCTCTAAGATAAGCTAGTCTTTCTTTGCATACTTTTCAATTTATAAATATCCCGAGGCTTAGGCAATATTAAAATTATATCAACTTTGGCTTGATAAATTTTAGTCCCTCATTGTCGAACGATGAAACCAAGGAACCATCCAAAGTGACTCCTAAGGCACATTTTAATGGATTCAATCTAAGTTGGTATCTCCAGAAAAACTCGAACACAATGCTCAAGTCTTGCAAATGGTCGCTTCTTTTTCTTGATTTTCCTACCAAATCATCAACATAGCATTCAATATTGTTATGGAGAAAGTCATCAAAGATATTCTGCATAGCTCTTTGATTTGTGCCACCACCGTTCTTCAAGCCAAAAGCCATCACCTAGCAACAATAAACACCCTTGGGATGCGAAATGTAGTGAGCTCTTCGTCCTTGGAGCCATGTTGCAATGACTCGGCTAGTAATTTTGTTTAATTGAGTCTCGTTTTCCTTACTTGATGTTGTCACGACCCAAACTAACCTTTGTCGTGATGGCGCCTATCGTGGAACTAGGCAAGCCGACTCATTTTCAAAACAAACTGATATTTTTATTTCAAAGAAAATTTCAAGGTTATTTAACATAAAACCTCCATTTAAAGAGTTCAAATCAAAGAAAAACAAAAGTGCGGCAAAGAAAAGCCCGACATCGGGGTGTCACTAGTCATGAGAATCTACTACAATCTATCTAACAATATTAAGGCTAACTCAGCCTGAAAAATATCTAAATACAACTAGAAGAAGATAAGAGGGAGAAGAGCAGGGGCTGCAATCGCCAAAGAGCTACCTTACTATCTCCAAGAAAACCTGCAACCAGAACACTCAATAACCGCTACCGTGTCCAGCTACACCTGAATCTGCACACAAGGTATAGGGAGTAACATGAGTATGCCAACTCAATAAGTAACAACAATAAATAAAGACTGAGCAGTAGTGACGAGCAATAAAGCATATAACGTTCATATCATGAAATCTCAGTAAACTACAACATGCTTTAAAAATCAGTATTTGAATCGAATCATCTCGTTTAAACCCGGTTCCAGTAAGAATCATTTAAAGATAATTTTTCCAACAGTTTTTCAAACAAAGGCTGAATGCAAAGGTGAGCAAAAAATGATGAAATCATAAACAGCCCCTCGGGCAAACCTCACAGTCACTCGTGCCACTCGGGCATACCTCACAATCACTCTTGCCACTCGGGCATACCTCACATCACTCATGCCTCCTGGCCACTCAGCACTCGGCACTCGTACTCAGTAGGTACCTGCGCTCACTGGAGGTGTGTACAGACTTCGGAGGGGCTCCTTCAGCCCAAGTGCTATAATCTGCACGGACAACTCACGTGCTATAATAATAAAGTATGCTGCAGGCGGGAAGCTACAATCCACACTCATCCTCACAAATTAGGCCCTTGGCCTCTCTCAGTCATAAATCTCTCAAGCCACTCGGGCATTTCAGTAAAACAGGGCATTCGGCTCAAAACAACATTTATATGCATCAAAATAGAGTCAAAAACTGAGTTATGCGGTAAACAAGTATAAACATGATTGAGTATAGATTTTCAATCGAAAACAGTGAGAGGAAGGTAAGAAACAGCCTCTAAGGGTCCAAACAGCATTGGCGCAAGGCCCAAACATGGCATTCAACCCAATTTATAGAAATTCTTTCTAAAACATATAAGTATCAAATGGTTTCAACAAAGTATGCAACTTTACATTTGCTACAGGACGGACCAAGTCACAAATCCCTAATAGTGCACGCCCAACGCCCGTCACCTAGCATGTGCATCACTTCAAAATAGTAGAATGATACAAAATCTTGGGTTTCATACCCTCGGGACTAGATTTACAATTGTTACTTACCTCAAACTGCGAAATTCTTATTCTGCAATGTCCTTTCCTCATGAATTGGTCTTCAAACGCCTCGAATCTAGTCATAAATAATTCATTTCAATTAATAAAATTTATTGGAATTAATTCCACAAGATAATAATGATTTTCCATAAAAATTCAAAAATTAGCTCAAAACTTGCCTGTGGGGCCCACGTCTCGGAACTCGACAAAGGTTACAAAATCCGGAAGCCCATTTAACTACGAGTCTAACCATACCAATTTTACCAAAAATCCGACCCCAACTCGACCCTCAAATCTCCAATTTAAACCAAGAGGGTTTTCAAATTTTTCCAACTCAATTCACTAATTTAATGATAAAAATAACCATGGATTCGGGTAATTTAACCAATATTGAGTTAAGAACACTTACCCCGTTGTTTTCTCTGAAAATCACCCAAAATCACCTCACTTCCGAGCTCCAAATCGCCAAAAACTGAAAATGGGACAAAGTCCCATTTTCAGAACTTAAACTCACTGCTCAGACTTTTCTTCTTCGCGAACGCGGTCAGTGCCTCGCGTTCGCGAAGCACAAAATAACTCCTATCCAAATTCCTTCCTCACGAACGCGACATCATCCTCGCGTTCGCGAAGCACAAAAATGCCTCGGCCTCAATGCGTTCTACGCAAACGCATTCAACCCATCACGAACGCGATGCTTCGTTCCCTCTCACTACGCGGACGTGACAACCCCTACGCGAACGCGTAGACCAATTGCCTGGGGTCTTCGACTGCTTCCTCTCTTCTTCGCGAACGCGTAACACCTCTTGCGTTCGTGATGCACACCCAGTCCACCCTTCGCGAACGCATGCTTCTCTTCGTGAACGCGAAGAGCAAATATGCCAGCCTCTCAGTTCCTCTTCGCGAACGTGAGGCTCTACTCGCGAACACGATGAAGGAAACCAGATGGTGTATCAGAAAAATTCCAGCAGAGTTCCAAGTCCAAAATCCAACCTGTTAACCATCCGAAACTCACCCGAGCCCCTCGGGACCTCAACCAAATATACCAACAAGTCCTAAAATATCATACGAACTTAGTCGAACCCTCAAATCACCTCAAACAATGCTAAAATCATGAATTACACCCCAATTCAATCCTAATGAACTTTGAAATTTCTAATTTCTACAAACGACTCTGGAACCTATCAAATCATGTCTGATTGACCTCAAATGTTGCACACAAGTCATAAATGACATAACAGAGGTATTCTAGTTTTCAAAATCGGATTCCGACCCCGATATCTAAAAGTCAACACCCCGGTCAAACTTCTCAAAAATTAAACTTTCAGCATTTCAAGCCTAATTCCTCTATGGAATTCCAAATAATATTCCGGACACACTCCTAAGCCCAAAATCACCATACGGAGCTATTGGAATTATCAGAATTTGAATCTGAGATCGTTTACATATAGGTTCATATCCGGTCCACTTTTCTAACTCAAATTTTCAATTATGAGATTAAGTATCTCATTTCACTCCGAGTTCCTCCCGGACCCGAACCAACTAACCCGATATAACATAATATAGTTGAATAACACAAAAGAAGTAGAAATGGGAAAAACGGGGCTATAACTCCCGAAACAACCGGTCGGGTCGTTACAGATGCCTTACACTAGTGTATTTGTGATTATGTGACTTGCGGGGTCAATTGGTTTGGTTTCGTGGGAGTTTTGGATTGAATTGGGGCACTTAGTCTCAAGGTTGGGTGCTTATGTTGAAAGAATTTACCGGAGTTTGACTTTTATGTAACCGACCACGTAATGGTGTTTTGATGTTTTCAATAAGTTCGTAGGGTGATTTTGGACTTAGGCGTATGTCCAAATTTGGATTTGAAGGTCTCTAGGTTCATTTGTTGCTTTTTGGCGAAGGTTGGAAAGTTTGAATTGTGGTTCTGGGATGTTACACCACATGTTTTCGTACATGAAAGTACGCCATAAATAAATTGATGGAAGCTCGGAAATGAGATGTTACATCCCCCATTTTTGTTCGTTAAAGTTTCGTCGTAAGTTAATCGATGTAAGCTCGGGAATGAGATTATTTTGAGATTATAAGCATTATGCTATTTCAAACAAGTGATGAGTAAATTTGTGAAGGTGAGAGGGTAAGCAAATCGAAGAAAATGAATTTCATCGAAGTTTGATATTTTGAGATAAAATACGGTCCAAGCTACAACACCCCGTATTTATGGACTAGTGCCATACAAGGTACCACATGACCATGATAACAAGATATATAGAGTGTGTTAAAAGTGAGTAGTATTTTAAGTAATTTGAGATAATTATTAATTATGTGGGTAATTGGTTTATTATTAAATTTGTAGATAAATATTTAAGTGAGATTTGTTGGATAATTATAAGGGGGGCAACATCCACGTGGGATTTTGGAAAGTTGGCAGCAAGTTTCCATCTAGTCATATGCTTAAGCAGGTGGTGGCTTATTTAGAGGATTTTGTAGCTTAATCACCACATAAAGTGGGTCCCACATTCATATACAAAGCATCTCCAACTTAAGAGACATTCTAAGTAACATAAAGATCTCCCAATTTCAACTTACGTAGAAGGCTCTCTAACTTGGTAACGTGAGTTCTTCAATATGAATTCACTATGGTTTCTAAAGGCTTGAACGTGAGTTTCTTAATATAAACTCATGTGTGCCTTACAAATCAAATGGAATCTCTTGTGCAAGTAGAGTGGGCTGATCGTGAGTAAGTAAGAAAGCAAAACAATTCCATACCAAATTCTAAGAGAATCGGTTCAGGTATGTTAAGGCTATCCCTTCTTTCTTTTTGGTATGATCAATACGATACAAACGAAACGAGCAAATGCACAATTTCCATAAATGACTCTATTCATAGAAGTACTAGGGGTGTCTATATTCTTGATTCCCCATTGAATTATTATTATATCTTCTGTTCATGGGTCTCAGAAAAATACGTATTTGATAAAGTTTATCCAAAAGGCATATTGATTTTATGACATTCCGAGAAATCTTATTGACATATTTCATATGTATTTCATTCATTTATACATGTACGTTAACCCATGACCAGATGACGTTATATACACGTATATTATATGTATATGGGATATGGGAAAAGGTTACGCCGTTATATATGTACCACCAACTGATCAGCTGGTATACGTTGACGATTTGCACACTGTGGCCGAAATGATATGATGGGATGCCCTCAGAGGCTTGATGATGTTATGAACACATATACCTAAGCATGGTATGATAGTTCTACTCATATTCATGACATTATAAATATTAATGATTCACAGAGTTATTCAGACATACATGTCGAGTCTTTTACTCCATGTTTTTCTCACGTCTGTCATTTTTCATTCCTTACATACTCGGTACATTATTTGTACTGACGTCCCTTTGCTTGGGGATGCTGCATTTTATGCCCGCAGGTCCCAATAGACAAGTTGAGAGCCCTCCAAGTAGGCTATCAGCTCAGCGGAAGATGTTGGTATGCTCCATTTGCTCCGAAGTTGCTATTTGGTCAGTGTCATTAGGACATGTATTGATTGGTATGGCGGGGCTCTATCCCAACCTTTATGACAATTATGTATTCTTAGAGGCTTGTAGACAGATGTCATGTGTACGGATATTGTATGGCCTTGTCGGCCTATGTTTTGAGTTTATGAATGATCATGTTGGCCTTATAGGCCCGTATGTCACGTGTATGAGTTTTTATATCATGTTGGGTCATTCTATATCGGGAAATTCCTCATGTTTACTCTATTTATCTCATGACGGCCCTTCTGGCCCACTTGCCTATGATGATGTAATAAACAAGATATGTTATGTATGTACTCGATTGAGTAAGGTACCGGGTGCCCGTCACAGCCCATCGGTTTGGGTAGTGACAAAAGTGGTATCAGAGCAGTTCTGTCCTAGGGAGTCTGCAAGCAGTGTCTAGTAGAGCCTTGTTGATAGGTGTGTTGTGCACCACACTTATAAGCAGGAGGCTACAGGGCATTTAGGACTGTCACTCTTTTTTCTTACTCTAGATCTTGTGGTAGAGCTCAGTTGTAAAAACTCAATTTCCTAAACTCTATCTTATTGATAATACGATGATGCCTACATCCAGAAAGACGGTTGATAAGAGATATAGCTGTGGAAGAGTTGAGTCAGAGGAACTCGATTTTGCATGATTCTTATGATGAGTAAATGTGAGGTCTTCAGCAGATCATGCGTGTACTATAATGTGTAAGGTTCTTGATAAGGAGCTTTAAGGCAAGAATATTTATCCACTCTTACGGTAAAAAGGAATAAGAGAATCGGAAGGTAGACACAAGTTTCAGCACGTAAAAGAAGCAAGGTGAAGAAAGGTACGAGGTACCCAGTTAATGAAGATTAGCAGTATTTACAATTCAGGTCGATAAATATAAGCATTATGAGTTACCTTCAATAGTAACATAGGTATGTACAATCGGCCACACCTATCTCAGTTATGCCCTATTGGGGGCTAACAGGTGTAGTTTAAGAAAAGGACGGGATATCAGGATCCGGCTGGGGTTAGAGTAACCCAAAATGGTGAATGGATTGTTTGTGTTAGTTGACATTTCTGAAGGATATTACAAAGGTGCTAATAGATGTCTTTGTGAGACATCCAGATGGTACACTCTAGAATATTATAATTAGATGTGAATACTAGCATGATAAAAAAAAAATTCAGAAGATAGGCACTGAAAGTCTGGAAGGGATAAATATTACCTTAGTTTGACTCGCATCCCTAGTAGAGTGAGAATGTTAAGCAACCCAAAGAGCCACTGGATGGAGCAAAGGGGAGCTAAAAGCAAAAGAATGTCTTGTTCGAGTTTTCAAAATAAAGTGATAGACATAAATGTTAGCAGGAAATAAGAAGAGAGTTAATGAAGCATTATGAGTAAGATGTAATACATGGATGACAATGGTAGATAAAAAAGATGATAGTATTACAGAGTCTATAGTCAATTGAAGGAAAAGACGAGAGGTGACAGGCCTTGAGACAACAAAAGAGTATAGGCCATAAAGACATGTCCTCATTTCGAGAAATAAGTTCGTGACTCTAACGTGATTACCAGAAGGTAAAGTTAGACCCCAGAGTAATTGAAATCAGTATGGATTGGTGCACAAGATAAACTAAACATGAATTAGGGACTGAGTGATTTGATAATGGTCGGCATCATGAGAATTTTAGATTTGCATTTCGGCGATAATAGAATGGACAATAGAAGACGATTCATGAGAAATTAAGAGAATGATCATTCAGGAAGACGCTTCCCTAAAGCAAGCAATGTGAGCAAAGTTAAGCTTAAGGGACTGTATGTACCAGTTATACTAAGTGTCACCCTCGCGAGTAAGGGATTTTTGTTATCCTTGATACAGAAGGATTATCGCAAGACGAGTAAGGGCCATCGATGATGTGAAAAGATGCCAAAGATGAAGAGGTAAAACATCTATATGTAGATCATCGTAGAACTAAATCTTAGTATTCCCCAAAAGGGGGGAATATAGAGTAATGTGGCGTTAAGTCAAAATTAAGCGGTTCTAGTAACTATGGAATGGTAAAAGAAGAATGCAAAAAAAGAAAAAAAGAGAGAAAGGGATGAGACTGCACTTATTCAAATCCTACAGAAATGCTACGATTTCAGAACATTATGCAAGCACGACGTTAAGGAAAGGGAATAAGGGTTCCTGCCCGGGATGTTATTGATAAATAAGGAGTTAGTGCAAGAGGTAAGTAAAGACAAAGAAAATAACCCAAGAAATATCACGCAGAACATTGATATGAAAATGGGCCAACGAGTAATTAGTAGTTTATTCATAAATAGCCTAGTTATGGCTAGACAAGAGGTTACAGACAAATCAGCAGATCATGCAAGATGAACATAGTAAAACCCAATATAGTGAATTCAGCCTCGCAGTTATGACATTGTAATACTTGAGAAATATTCAGATAGGAGTTGGGGTAGTTAAAGGTATCGTATGAGTGTTACAGAAATAAAAGAGAGTCCCACTGGGAAGACAGTCAAAACATCAGTTCAGAAGCAACCGTGAGACTGTTGTTACAAGACCATTTCCTCTTTAGGTCACTGTGCTTAGGTTGAAGCCTTCTTATTTCCTCAGCTAGTCTTTTATTATAGTACTTAGGGAGGACCTTCTGACTCTTGTAAGGATGTGAGCTTATTAAAAGAAGGCTTCAACCTAAGCACCGTGACCTAAAGAGGAAATAGTATAATTATAATAATACAATACTAAATTATTAATTTTAACATTATTAATTACTTAATTTATAAAATAGGTATTATTGATTAGAAAATATTTTCAACATAATTATTGCAAATCACTAAGTATAAATAAATTAATTTTAAAAAGTAGGGTCAAAATTGGCCGCCAACAGGAGCTATACCAAGTCCGAAAACCAAATTCTGAACCCGTTAACCATAAAGCCAATTTATGGTCAAACCTAGGAAATTTCAAAACATTCAAATTACTAACTTTCGGCAAAATAAGTCAAATCAACCTAAGGACCTCCGAATTCGATTCCAGGCATACGTCCAAGTCCAAAATCACAATACGGACCTACCAAAATCGTCAAAACACTGATCCGAAACCGTTTACACAAAATATTGGCCATAGTCAATTCTAGCCTCATTTTTAGTCAAAATTTCCATTTTCCTCAAAAATGCACATAAAAACTTTTCAAAAAGCAACATGAATTATGCACGCAAACCAAGAAATATCAAACAAAGCTAATGGAGGTCTCAGAGCATGAAAATAAAGGTTAGTACTCAAAATGATCTATCGGATCATCACAGATATATATGTGCTTTAGTGAGGGGCATTTGTGCCAAGCACCCATACAGTGTTGAGTGATTGTGTGTGTGATAGTGAGGGGCATTTGTGCCACGCACCCATATAATTCTGAGTGTGGTTATGTATGATATTGAGGGGCATTTGTGCCAGGCACCTTGAGTGTGCTGAGAGTGTGTGTACTTGATGATTTCATTGTGACATTATTTACTTGACATGTAGCCATAGAGATGCATTTTCATCATGCTAGCTGGTAAACGAAATGTCTTATCTGTTGTTGAAAGTTTGAAAAACCACAGTTTCCTTTTTAAACTCACGTTTTGTTGTTTTCGGAGAAAGATTAGCTTTGAAAGTTATACCTGAAAAGCATGTCTAATTTTTCGTAATTGTGAACGAGTTGAACATGATATCTTTGAGTTATTTACTTTTACTCTCTTCATTATATTATGAATTATTATTGATTATTGGTGTTGGACACTGATTTTCGTTTAAGCTCATCACAACTTTCAGCCCGAGGTTAGGATTTTTACTTATTGAGTACATGGGGTCGATTGTACTCACACTACGCATTGCACTTTATATGCAGATCCATGTACTTCAGGGCGGGGTGATTGCTAGAGTTCACTCCGGTACCAGCTTGTAGAGACTACGAGGTAGCTGTTATGTCGTTCACAAACCTTGGAGTTCTCTTTTGTTTATTTCTAATTATCATTGTTCTATCATTCAGACAGTTGTACTGAGGATTTGGCTATGTCTTTTGAGATTCTGTAGTGCTAATGTACTTGTTGACACCAGATTATTGGGATGGTTGTAGTTGTGTTATTGTTGTTTCTTCAGATATTTATGATATTTCCGCTGTCGAGATTGTTAAACTTCTATTATTTGAGTTATTATTATTGAGAAATTGTTTCCTTGCCTAGCAAAAAATGTTAAGCACCGTCACAGATCCGGTGCGAGCTTAGGTTGTGACAAGTTATTATTAGAGCACTAGATTGCCTAGGTCTCATGAATCATAAGAAAGTTTAGTAAAGTCTGGCAGATTGGTACAGAGACGTTTGTACTTATCTTCGAGAGGCTACTGAACTATTAGGAAGCATCACTTTCTTACATTCTTGTCGTGCAGATTTGTTCATTCCGAAGTCTGAATCTTTAATCTTCTATTCTCTCACAGATGGCGAGGCCATGTTCAGCTGATTAGGAGCCAGAGCCCCAGTTCGCATCCACTACCAAGGGTAGGGGCCGGGCTGAGGTAGAGCTAGAGGTAGAGGCACATCATAGCCTAGAGCATGTGCAATGACACCTTGTATTGAGCCTCAAATATAGCAAGAGGAGGAGATCCCTATTCCGACAGAGCCAGTAGGACCAGCTCAGGTCCTAGAGGGGTTCATTACTACCCCAATACTTCAGGATGCCCTAGTCTGGCTTGGTTGGACTTATGGAGAGTGTGGCCCAGGCTGGTATATTTCTAGTTGGACCATTTATTTCTCAGTGGTTTATTAATTGTTGGAACGATGATTTGAAGAAGGAGATGATTGCAGGAATTGCCTTAGTATCGTATTATGATGATACTGAACGACGAGAAGATTTTGGTACTCGGAATGGCTTCAGACTGTAGCTTGATTATGAGACTCTAAAGATTTAATGATCTACAGTTCTACTAATCGTTTTTGAGTTTGAGTTTGGATCCTTGGACCGCTTATGAGTTTATTGTCCCTCATAGCATTGTAGATTGGTTTGCTGCTTAGAAGAAGTTCCACATCGCGATGTTTGATCCTGCAAAACAAAATACACACATACCCATATATCATAATGCAGATATGTTAAGATGCGATGTAACTGATGCAGGAAGGATGATGCATGGCTTCCGGCTAGCCGTTATTTGGGATCGGGGCAACAGTATAGTTGAATTTGACTCGATTGTTAGCCGGGCTATGTAACGTTCCGCAGCTGTGGGAGCATTAAGTCTCCTCATGATGGGATACCTCCGCACGATGGGAGTAGTTGACTTGAAATGTAAAATGTATCTCTGCGTGATGGGAGTAACTAACTTGTAGTGTATCTCCACATGATGGGAGTAATTGACCTAAAATGACACTATATCTCCCCACGATGGGAGTTGATTTGAAATGTAAAGTATCTATAAGCTGCATGAACAAGACGTCAAAACATTCAAGATAAAACAAAGAAATAAGTAGCATGCCCAAGAGATACCCTTATCTGCAAAAAACAAATTACGGCTATCGATCAGTAGAACATATGGTGGGATTGGACGGTCCGTCCTTAGATTGGAAAAGTTGGCGATGAAGTTTGCAACTATCTACTTGTAACCTCCAATTTGGCGGAATGACAGTACGATTTGTGTGACGTGCTCAAGTTGGTAAAGCGAACAGTTTGCTATATACAGGGCTTTGATTGATAAAGACAACGACTCGATTTGTACAGGGTGCTCCGACTGGTTGAGCAGATGGTTTTCTATATACACGGCTTTGATTGGCAAAGCTGACAGCTCGTTATATACAAGGCGCTCCTCTTGGTTCAACAAACGGTTTGCTATTTACAATACACTCCTGATCATGTCATAGGCTTGGCATCAAAGTACCTGTAAAGAAATTGGAGTTAGTCCTTAGTATGTGGAAACAAACTAAATAATGAAAGAGAGATAAAGGTTCATAAGATAATAGCGGGTCCCATCATTGCTCCGAGTGTGCCTCAACATTCTTCGTCTCCTGTTGGTCCTGCGTTCAAAGAAAAATTCTTAGCAGGGGGGTATTGGTTTGTCTTGATCGTAGTCGTAGCCCTGCCCCGGGTCTGGTGAAGTTCGGTAGGTGGAATAATATTTTTTTGAAAACATTTTTTTTAAATTGTTTATTTTTATGGAAAATGTCGTCGTTCTGTATTATGACATGTTTGAAAGTCCCTTCGGACGCGATCGTTATTTCTGGATCACTTTGTCCCATTGATGTTGATTCCGAGAGATGCCTCTAGTGATGTAGCTTCTTGTTGTTGCGATTGCATCCTAATCTAAACGAATGCATTACAAATGGTCT
The DNA here is from genome assembly GCA_000715115.1 of Nicotiana otophora. Lineage (NCBI taxonomy): Eukaryota > Viridiplantae > Streptophyta > Magnoliopsida > Solanales > Solanaceae > Nicotiana > Nicotiana otophora. The sequence continues at coordinate 47,389 of AWOL01S0040920.1, forward strand.
TCATAGGGTTATGACCAAACCCTTTCAAGTTGCCTACGTATGCAAACAAAATAAGGTATGAACGTAGTTCGAGGGTAATAATAAAGAAATTATAATGATGACCGAGCCTGACTCAGGCAGCCTACGTATCATAATTGAATCAGGTCAAGACGTAGTTCAATTACAATAGATGCAAAGTGATAAGAATTTGAAAACGAAGTGGTCGTGTCTGACTCGGATTGCCTACGTATCCAAATAGAATCAGGCCAGAACGTAGTTCAATTACACTAGATGACTGAATCCGATAAGGATTACTTACGTATTCCTGTAAAAGGAAATCAAGTCGTGGCATAGTTCCGAATACATACAAATGATATTTGGATTTTCTATTACAAAGGGAGGGAGAGACCGGACCTTACATGGGTTGCCTACGTATCACACCATGGGAAGTGAGGTCGGACGTAGTTATGTTACAACCAAACTCTAATTCTACTATCTTCAAGTATAGTGTCTCTTGATTGCATTTGAGTTGATGCGCTTCATGCTGACTCTTCCGGCCATTTCTGCTAGATCAAAGCTCCTCCAAACAACACCTGATGGACCATATAAGGACCCTGCAAATTCGGCACGAACTTTCCCTTAGCTTCTTCTTGATGAGGGAATATTTTCTTCAAGACCAACTGCGGTGTAAATTGCCGAGGTTTTACCTTTTTGTGGAATGCACTAGCCATCCTATTTTTATAAAGCTGCATGGCATACTTCATCCATTCTCTTTTCTTCCATGAGCATGAGTTTCTCCTGCATGACTCCTATCCATTTTGCGTCGTCTAATGTAACGACCCGACCGGTCGTTTTGAGCTATAGCATTCCATTCGATGGTTTGAGACTTTGAGCAGCTTCATATTATGTATTATGACTTGCGTGTATGGTTGGTTTTGGTTTTTGAGTGGTTCGGGATTGATTTGGAAGAATGATTCTCGTTTTAAAAGCTTTAAGTTGGAAGAGTTGACCAAAGTTTGACTTTTGGGTAAACGGACTCGGAATCAGGTTTTAATTATTCTAATAAGTTTGTATGATAATTTTGGACATGTCCACAAAGTTTGGTTAAATTCTGATGAGTTTTGGATAAGTTTGGGTTGTATTGTGATTATTTTCAGTTTTGACGTCGATTTGAGCATAAAGGATACCATATTGAGCAAACTGCCTTTTGATTCGTGTTTTGACTAAATAATTATATTTGTATCGTAATTTTTGAACCATAGCAACTGAAATCATAAAGTTTCGACATCGTATGAGGAATTTATGGTCATTTTACTAAGAATTGGGTTGCCACATTTTTCAGATTAATTACGAAATTGCCACTGAATTCGTATTTAAAAATCTGCACTATTTCCAAATATTGAAAATAATATATCTCCTTCATTAAAAAGTCAAATGGAGTGATTCAAAAGCCTAAATTGACTGGAAGTTCACGAAGAATCCATTAGAGGCATCAAAAGCGAGTTTTGATATTCTTTGGCATGAGAAACGAGGCAAAACAGCTGGGAATATTTGGCTATTAATGTTGTTGGAGTTTTTCTCATCTTAAAAGTTTGGAATTGGGAGAATTCAAGGATGTTCTTCAAGTTTCTTCTATGGGGTAAGTTCTAAATCATAACCTAAGTATTTCCCTTTGATTTGTTCCCTTGGTTTAAGCTTTAATTCATGATTGTAATTGAAAACCCATTTAATTCTTTAAATAAAGACCTAGGGTTATGTCCTAAATTTTAAAAAATTAAAAATGAGTTAGAGGCATTTATTTCCTCATTCCTTTTGGGGGTTTGTTCTCTTATATTAGGAGAACAACATACTCGAATTTGGCGAGTTTTGGAGAAGTATTTCGGGAGATATGGGACCCAACTAGTATGGGGTGGACTCTTGGGTTATGAACACCCAAGAATGATGTTTTGGTGAATTGGTTGAGCTATCGAACTTCGATTGAGTTGGTTTTTGATCGTGTGAGTTTGTATTGGTTCGGGCTTCACTTGGGTAAGATTGGATTCGGAATCCAAGGTGGGCCCGACATTGACTTTTGTTGATTCTTTGAGAAAAATATAAAGATCATAGCTTTATTTATTGTAATTGGTTTCTCTTGCATTGTTTGATGTTATTAAGTCATTTTTGGTTAGATTTGAGCCATGTGGAGGCAAATGTTAAAGAAAAAAGCTATTTTCGAGTGTTGAATTGGCCTAGTTGAGGTAAGTGTCTTGCCTAACTTTGTGTGGGGGAACTACCCCTTAGGATTGGTATTGATTGATGCATTTATGCTATGTGAAAGCCGTATACGCAAGGTGTGAGTGGGTACACGGGTTGTACGTGGTATTTGGCTGGTTTAGGCTAATTAGACTATTTTCCATGCTTTTTGTTGAAATGTCATATCATGTTCTAAATTCTCTTAGTTAATCTATTCTTGTTTGTGTTAGTCTATCCGTACATGCCTTAATTGACTTGTTTAAAACTTGTTTTACATCCTCCTTGATAAATTACTCTCATGCTTTAATTGAACTTGATGCTTGTTTTATTGTTACATGTTATCTCTTCATTATTAATTATCATTATTTAAAGTTATTGTTCGTGTTATCCCCTTCATTCTTGATTATCATTACTTGAAGTTATTGTTCATGTTATATCTTTCCTTGTTGATTTCCACTATTTGAAGTCATTATTATACGTTATCTCTTCCATTATGAGTCATTCTTATTTAATATCATGGTTACACATTATCTCATTATTGAGTTGTTGGTGTTGAGGTTATGAAGGCCACTCGTATATGATGTTACGCGCTCGGCATCAGCTATGCTCCGACTGTCTGTAATGCTATGGATGGGCTACGAGGAGGCCATGGATGCTCGATCATTGTCTCGAGGTATTGTTCAGACTAAAGACGCTGACGTGTTGGTAGATCTTCAGTTGTTCAAGTGTGTGATACAACTGGTTCGTGTATCTGATTGGTGTTGTACGAGCTTATGAGGTTGATAATGTGGATCAACAGATGTTGTGCCCTATGACTCTGCGCCAAGTGAGGGAGTCTAATCTCGAGGATCAGATTGCACGAGCAAGTGTCATACCAGCTTGGGTCTGAGGTATATATGCAGTGTTGAGGGGTTCCCCGGAATTGTAAATGACTAAGATCTAAGATTTTGAGAGGTTAGAGAAACATCTTCAGAGTGAGTATCTCGGTTGCAGCATTGTTGGGTGCTCCAGAGGAAATACAGCGGTTTATGGGTTTTCGGACGATGTGGTTCGTGCTAAGGTATTCTGTAGCGAGCTTTGACTCTACTAGGCTAGCTCATGACTCGTGAGACCTAAGTGAACCTAGCGCTTTGATATCATGTTGTCACAACCCAAAATCCATACGGGTTGTGATGGCGCCGGACACCACTGTCAGGCAAGCCAACAATAATTACTTAATTGGGTTCTCATTTTATTATTTTTGAAATCATATTTCCCTTCAATTTAAATAGTAAAGAATGGGGATTTACAGAGTTAATAATAATACTTTTAACAAATTCAATACAGATCAAGCCATAATCATCCCAAAATACGGTGTCATAAGTGCATGAGCATTAACTAGGAATATAAAATAAAATACAACAGCTGTACAGAATACAATTGGACAGGAAAAATGTAAATACTCTGAAGGAGACTCTGCTTGCTGCAGGTCGACAAATGGAATGCAGCGCACCTAGGTCCCCGTATGCATACACGCCTCTACTCTCACATGGCCTCTAGACATATATGTATCTGCACAAAATGTGCAGCAAGTGTAGTATGAGTATGTAAGCAACGTGTACCCAGTAAGTATCTAGCCTAACCCCAGAGAAGTAGTGATGAGGGGTCGACATCGATGCTTAATAGTGGTCCAATAAGGCAAATACAGTAAGAAGTAAAACAGATATGGGGCAGAATAAATACACAAATTAAACAAATATAAATATGTGGTACAATCTTCCTCTCAACTCTCGATTAGCAGTCACCTCCTCTCCCAGAGTGTGTGTTTGTATATATATATATATATATATATAATGGACCTCACCAAATGGGTCGCCATAATTAAAATCAGGTAAACTCCCAAATACACTGGCCCTTTATACAATTAATACGCACGATTCCGAAGGAGTTTTACAGAAATGCCGAGGGTACGGCCCGATCCCATCATAATCTGGTATATAACCATAAATACATCTATTATATATATTGATGAGGCGAACGGCCCGCTCCCATGAGAGTGTGGTACATAATCCTGCCAAGGGAACGGCCCGATCCCATAAAGTGTGTGCACTGCCGAGGGTCGAACGGCACGAACCATAGATGTATCTATCCTTCCAAGGTGAACGGCCCACTCCTATTAGAATAAAAAAAGCTTTGACGGGTCCTTAACCACACTCACGAAGGGACATGTGAGTTTTAGGAAAGCTTTGGGGAAAGCCCTTCGATAATAACGCGTAATGTGGGGGAAATTCATAAGAGGAGTACAATTATTCTGTGGCAAGTCATAAAGTTCATCCGATCTCTACAATAACGAGTCTACCGCTCTACCTAAGTCTAGTCTCAAATTTCAACATGCAATAAGAAACCAAATAGGCAAGAGACAACTCAAATAATACAGTTATAGCATGGCATGAACCTGAGTCTACCCGGATAATAACATGAATATAGCTAAGTACGGACTCTCATCACCTCGTGCATACGTATCCCCCGCAACAAGTAGCAAATATCAATTACAACACATAGAGGGTAGTTTCCCCCTCACAGAGTTAGACAGGAGACTTACCTCTCTCCGAAGTTACATAACCGGCTCCAACGCTGCTCTAACACCTCAAACCGATGATCGCCGATCCAAAACTAGTCAAATAAGATGCAACCTAATCAAAATGTACTCTAATACTCATAATTAATCAATTTATAACAATTTCCAACTTAGCTCGAAAAATCAATAAAGCAACCCTCGAGCCCACGTGCCTGGATTCCGAAAATTTTCCAAGATAAGTATTACCCATAACCTCACGAACTCAACTATATAGTTTATTCTCAATTTCATGCCCCAATTCGTGATCAAATTCCAAGAATACCAATTTCTAGGTTTTTCTTCAAAATCCCAAATTTCTACAAATTTGCATGCTTGAATCCATGTAAAAACCATGTATTTAATAATACTTTTAACAAATTCAATATAAATTAACCAATAATCATTCCAAAAACAAGTGTCACAAGTGCATGAGCATTAACTAGGAATATAAAATAAAATACAACAGCTGTCCAAAATATAAATTGGATAGGAAAAATATAAATACTCTGAAGGAGACTCTGCTGGCTGCGGGTCAACAAATGGAATGCAACTCACCTAGGTCCCCGCATGTATACACGCCTCTGCTCTTACATGGCCTCTAGACATATATCTAGCCAAGTGTAGTATGAGTACGTAAGCAACGTGTACCCAGTAAGTATCTAGCCTAACCCCAAGGAAGTAGTGACGAAGGGTCGACATCGACGCTTACTAGTGGTCCAATAAGGCAAATACAGTAAGAAGTAAAACATATACGGGGCAGAATAAATACGTGAATTAAACAAATATAAATATGTGGTACAATCTTCCTCTCAACAATAAACTCAACTCTCGATTAGCAGTCACCTCCTCATCCGGAGTACATATATATATATATATAATGGACCTCACTAGATGGGTCGCCATAATTCAAATCAGGTAAACTCCCAAATACACTGGACCTTTATACAATTAATACGCACGATTCCGAAGGATTCTTACAGAAATGCCGAGGCGTACGGCCTGATCCCATGTGACCACACTCACGAAGGGACATGTGAGTTTTAGGATAGCTTTGGGGAAATCCCTTCGATTAGAACACGTAATGCGGGGGAAATTTGTAAGAGGAGTACAATTGTTCCGTGGCAAGTCATAAAGTTCATCCAATCTCTACAATAACGAGTCTACCGCTCTACACAATTCTAGTCTCAAATTTTAACATGTAATAAGAAACTTAAAAGGCAAGAGACAACTCAGATAGTACAGTTATAGCATGGCATAAACCTGAGTCTACCCGGACAATAACATGAATAAAGCTACGTACGGACTCTTATCAGCTCGTGTGTATGTATCCCCCGCAACAAGTAGCAAATATCAATTACAACACCTAGGGGGGTAGTATCCCCCTCACAGAGTTATACATGAGACCTACCTTGCTCCGAAATTCCAGAACCAACTCCAACACCACTCTAACACCTTAAACCGATGACCGCTGATCCAAAACTAGTCAAATAAGATGCAACCCAATCAAAATGTACTCTAATACTCATAATTAATCCATTTATAACAATTTCCAACTCAGCTCGAAAAATTAATAAAGCAAACCTCAGGCCCACGTGCCCGGATTTCAATAATTTTTGAAGATAAGTATTACCCATAAACTCACGAACTCAACTATATAATATATTCTCATTTTCATGCCCATATTCGTGATCAAATTTCAAGAATATCAAATTCTATGTTTTTCTTCAAAATCCCAAATTTCAACAAATTTTCATGCTTGAATCCATGTAAAAACAATGTATTTAACTCACAATGTGAAGAAATCACTTACCTCATTATAGTTGATGAAGATGGCACTCCAAAATTGCTCCAAAATCGGCTCCCATGGACGAAATGAAGTGAAAATGAACCAAAACCCCATTTTATAAAACCTCACTGCCCAGCGATCCTCGCACCTGCGGTGCAATAGCCGCTTATGCGGCTCCGCACCTGTGGAAATTCCATCGCAGGTGCGGTTCAGGCTCAGCCCAATGCTCCCGCATCTGCGCTCCATGTAGCGCATCTGCATTTCCGCTTCTGCGGTCCATGCGCCACACCTGCGTCCATCCCTCGCTCCTGCATTGCCCACTTTGCACATGCGCCTTTGCAAGTGCGCCCAAATGTTCCGCACTTGCAGTTGCTGACCAGCCTCCTCGTGGCTCGCACCTGCGAGCTCGCACCTGCGGCCCTTTTCATGCAGGTACGATTGCACCAGGTATCAGCTGCCTCAGCATTTCATCCAAGTCCAAACTCGATCCGTTAACCCTCCGAAATCCGCCTTCGGCCCTCGGGACCTCAACCAAATATATCAAGACGTCCCAAAACACATCATGAACTTAGTCGATTCTTTAAATCACATCAAAGAACGCTAAAAACACGAATCACCCTCCAATTCAAACTTAGTGAACTTTGAAACTTCTACTTCTACAATCGATGCCGAAACCTATCAAATCACGTCCGATTGACCTCAAAATTTGCACACAAGTCATAATTGATATTACGGACCTACTCCAACTTCCTAAATCGGAATCCGACCCTGATATTAAAAAGTCCACTTCCGGTCAAACTTCTCAAAAACCTTCAAAGTTCCAACCTTCGCCAATGACCTACGGATCTCCAAATCTACATCCGGACGCGCTCCCAATACCAAAATCACCATAAGGAGCTATTCCCAGACTCGGTAATCCCAAACGGATATCGATAGTATTAAAATGCACTCCAACCTAAATTTATGAAATCCTTCCAAAATGCCAACTTCCACAATAGGCGTCGAAACGTTCCTGGGTCAGCCAAACCCGATATATACGTCCAAGTCCAGAATTATCATACGAACCTTAGGAACCTTCAAATCCTGATTCCAAGGTCGTTTACTCAAAAATCACCCTTTAGTCAATTCCTCTAACTTAAATCTTCCGAAATTAGAATTGTTTCTTTCCAAATCAACTTCGAACTTCCCAAAATTAAATTCTGACCACGCGCACAAGTCATAATACCTAAAGTAAAGCTACTCGGGGTCTCAAACCACTGAATGACATGCTAGAGCTCAAAACAACCGGTCATGTCATTACATTGACTTAGGATCATTGTTTAACGATAAGGGAAAGTGTTGATCTAAAGACAAGTCGAGGAGGATTAGAAGAAATAGGTCAGCTCGGTAGTGTTGGGTTAGCATGGCAACAAAGGTAACTAGTCTTTTGGTGTGGTAATGCTTCACCAACATCTTGTGGCAATACCCTTGGGTTTGACGGCTTGCGTGACTTGGTTGCGTTGGGGAAGTTCAGTTATGATGGCTTAGTGATGTGCGGACTAGCCTCTAAGAGTGCTTGATATCGACCATAGCTTGAGCTAGATGGCTTCTACTGGCATAAGGAATGAGTTGAGTGTTATGATTTTTGCCTGGATGGGGTCACAAGTTCTAGACAGCATGGACGATTTTAGTTGCTTAGAAGAATTCTAGCATTATTTGATACCACCAAAGAAGGGTGCACAATCCAGCAGGTGCACTGTGTTTTGAATTGCGGGTGCCTGACTAGTATTACAGTAATCGCCTGGTTGATCGACTGCTGATGTCAAGATTTTGCTTTGTGGAACAAAAGAATTATAGAAGTACTTCTCATGGGCTGACCGTATGTGAGGGTTGTGTCAGTTATTTGAGTAGTGTAGTTGTGATCGGATAAGGAGATTCTAGTATTCTAGGGATTTGAAGATTAAGAGGGTTCTCGAGGCAGATTGTTCCATGGTTGTGAACAATGAAGGTATGTTAAGAGGTTGGCAACTGATGGTATGTAGTATCGATATGTTAATGTGGGCTTTTCGGAGGCTATCTATGTTACACCCCATAGTATTGTACGTTGGATTTGTCATAAATTAATTGACATTAGTTCAAGGACAAGATTATTTTGAGGTTATAAGTATTATGCTATTTATAATAAGTGATAAGTAAAGCCATGAAAGTCAGAGGGTAAACGAGTGGAAGAAAATGAGTTTCGTCGAAGTTTGACATTTTGAGGTAAAATACGGTCCAAGCTATAATACCCCGTATTTATGGACTAGTATCATATAAGGTACTACATGACCATGATAGTAAGGTATATAAAGTGTGTTAAAAGTGATTAGTATTTTAAGTAATTTGAGATAATTCTTAATTACGTGGGTAATTGGTTAATTGTTGGTTAGTGGGAGGTTAACAAGTTAACAAATTAATTAGAATTGTGGATAAGCTTAATGGACCCCCCTCCCCCCAACGTGGCAGCAAGTGAAAGAGGACTCAAAACTCAAACAATGACTCTTTGATTTATGAGATTAGGTGGCATATTTAGAGGAAATGGTTGGACAAGTCATCATATAAAGTGAGGCCCACACCAACTTAGATAAAAGATCTCTTTAATTCACAAAGAGAGATGCTTATATCTAATCTACAATGTAATGGATCCTCTTCAACAAGTATCATATAATATTTTGCAATAGCAATGTGATTTGCTTCAATAATTCATATGAAACTGCTTAATACTATAGCAGCGTGAAATTGCAATTCTAAGGGAGTACGGTACAATCTTTCTCAAGAATATCATACGGATGTTTTCCTACATCGATCCGGCGAATACGAACATCGAAAATTCTGTTAGGTATACGATGTAATAAACTCACAACTTTACAAGAGTCAGAGGGTCTCCCTTAAGTTCTACAATGAAAGACTAATTGAGGAAATAAGGAAAAACGATTCTACCTAAGCATAGTGACCTAGAGAAATAATGGTCTTGTTACAACAGTCTCACTACAACATCATATGCACTCTATAAGAAAGTGGAACCTATAGTGACTAATGAACGGGAAGTAAATTCAAAAGTAATATTCAAGATCATATGGGTTGCATGGATTTCCAATATGTGTGGGCACTAAGAGAAGTATTCATGCAAAAAGTGGCAGAACGACCAGGAAAAGTAATTGCGTACATTTAAAGACAACTGAGAAGGCATGAAAGGAAATCTATGGTACTAGCAATTAAAAGGAAGATTGCGAGTAGTATAAATAGATATGTGTAGGTCGCAAGCTAAAGTATAGTAGAGCGACAAGGTTTTAGGTAGATAGGAGTAAGGATAAGAAAAGGTGAGTGAGAAGGTGACAAGAATAGGTAATGCCTCGGAATTAAGCCCATCAAAACAAGAGAGTTAATGGTTTTCGTAAGTTATAGAAAGCTCAATATAGCCTGAATGAACTGAATGGAGTTTAAAACTAGGAGCATTTAGAAGAGATGGAATGCTGCCCTGGTCATAATGTTAGGGTGTATTTGTGATAGATGATAAGAGGATGATGCTTAGGCCTTCGATTGATTAATGATTCAAAGAGAAGAGATTTCATGAACTTCATGGGATTAGAATACCCCCATAAGATTAATCGCGTTGAGATTCTATGAAATACGGTTATTGATATATAGTATTGTCCCTAGATGGATCAGGCAAATAACTTCAGATGTTCCCCAATGACAAGTAAGCCCTAGTAACAATGTATTACGTACAAAGTTTTAAGTTATCAGTTGTAGATTACAGATCAACATTAAGGTGAATCAATAATGGTTGGATAAAAGTTACAAAGTATGAGATGAAATTAGGCCGTCATTCTTAAGGTGAACAGTAATGAGGAAGCATTAAAAGACTATATATATATATATATATATATATATATATAGGATACGCAGCGAGAGAGTAGCTTGGATTTAGGTAGCAGACCTCGGTAATAATAAACCGAAGTAAGTTTTATGGTATAGTATGACCTACCTAGATGCAGTAAAGGTACAAGGATAGACAACTGAGGCTATGAAACAAAATATAGAAATAATCGTAAGTTAGACAAAGTACCGAGCCTAGAACATCAGTACACCTATAGATGTCTATAGGGACAACTTGTCATAGTTCTGTATATGTTCACAAAGGGAGGCCTAGAGATTGGCTAAAAGCTGGAGGAAAAAGGAGAGAAGAGTCACATAGGCGCACATATAAGGACAGGGTCGTACAGTCTGCATGACATAAGGTAGCAATAGTTATGAGATTAGAAGAATTCTGACCACAAGTCGTGGTGTGAGAAAGAGGCCTAAATGGGGAAATGCCCTGGCATTTGGATTTATTCACATAATAGTTGCCTAGATGAAAAGGATTGTAGTAAAGTATTCATAATATCTATAGGTTATGAGACTGATAAGCACATCAGTCAACATTCGAAGATGAATGTTCCAAAGGGGGGAATCATATTACACCCCATGTTTTCGTACATAAGAGTACGTCGTAAGTCAATTGATGTAAGCTCAGAAATTATATCATCTTTGAAAAGTTTATAAAGTAATTTGATCATGTTACCGTGGACATTACAAATATTTAAGATCACGAATACCAAGTACCCAGAGGGTTGTAAGGCTTAGAAGCTAAACGAATTGATGAAAATAAGTTTCGTCGAAAGTCGACAAGTTGGGAATGTTATAACATATACTTTTGGGGTGAGACTAGTGTGCTTAACATTATAAGGAGGTTATGTTATCAGTTATTTTAGTCTTATGATAGTCGTGTGTTATGTTCTAAAGTCAAGCGAGTTGTGGAACAAAAGTTGGCAAAGGTCATCACAAGTTACATTCATAAATGTGCTGAAATTTAAGTCAAATGTAGCTGAACGTTTCTCCCAATATACTTGGAATTATGGGGTGATCTACTGACCAAATTGAAGAAATATGAGAGTAGTTTCTAATGCATTTAACCGTTTGTCGATACGGCATTAGATTAGAGAGATATTTGCTTTTTTGCAAGACTGCACAAGCAGCTCCCATAGGACCCACAAAGTCGATGTAAAACTCCAGCCTGTATATATGTCAATTATAAGTCGTTTTAAGTCATATTTCTCGACCACAACAGTTCTTAAACCCTCCTAGATGCTCTCCCAGTGTTCCACCATGATTCTAGAGTGAAAACCAAAGATAAAAACAAGAATCCAATGCTAGAAATTTTGTGGTACTTGTTAGATCGTAGTTCTTCATCATGTGGCTGTTTTGGAGGGTTATTAAAAGTGAAGTAACCTCAGGTTTCATGTTTTTCTTGTTGATTAAGGTAATAATCAGTCCCTCCTTCATATATATTAGATTGTAAAGGTGAACTACAAGTGTGTATACACCAACTTGAACACCAAAAGTTGATTTAAGAAGAGAATACAACACCTATAGTGTTGTGGTGTCATTGAGGATAGTTGTGGGCTGTGCTTGGCTGAAATTTCATGTTTTTATACTGGTTAAGGTGAGTATAACATCCTACTACATTTACTTGAAGTTGTTTGTGTGTTGGTGGCATTATTTGAGCAAAATACTACAAGAGAAGACTTGAAATAGTTTGAGATGTTATTGTTATTAATGAACTGTTTTGGAAAGGTTGTTTCCATGAACTATAAATGGTTGGAAACCCTTGAAAATGACTCTCTTATGATGTTGTTATTATAAAATATTGTCTACATATCGAACATGTTGTTGGTACAGTGAGTAGGAAGAGAAGATAACATAACAATGGAAAGTTGTACTTGTGGTTGTTGTTAGATTGTTGGGTTGTTTGAGGGTGAATTAGGAGATGAATAGGAGGATAGAAGTCCTCCCATTGTACTTAATATCATTCTGGCTATGTTGTTAAGTTAATGAATTAATGACTTTGGGGTCAAAGGGTTCAAAAGGGATTCAATCTGAGCTTGCCGTTTGTCGTGTTAAATAGTAGTTTCGTTTATGCACCTGTTGTGTAGCTTGATTTGTGTTGTGGTGCTGAAAGTATATAGGTGAAGGTTGTATGGGTTCGTGTTGGTTGATGGACTTGGTAATGTAAGGAAAACAGTGGAGATGCTTCCCATTTTAATATAAAAATAAGCTTGTCGTTCGTTGAACGATAATTGCATCTTTCGTAGCTTAATGATAGCATTATTATTGTTACTGTAGACGGAAGTGCGGCGAGAGAAGTTCAACTTGGTTATCGGACAGATTGTGATAAGGTATGTTAAGGCACTTCCTTCTTTCTTTTGGCATGATCTAAAGTGGAATGATCATAAACGATACGCTATTTTATAATGGATCTACTCCTCGGAACTAAGACTGTCCATGTTGTTATTTCCTTATAAAATTATTCTAAGTATGTATGATCCTTGAATCCTATTGAGGTTTAGTTTAATGGTATGGATTTCCATAATGCTAATCGAAGGTGCGACGACCCTACGCCACTCCGAAGGGTTTAGAACGTGATTCCATGAGTCCAATATGCATTATATATATGTATCTAT
>AWOL01S0040920.1:61884-103552 GCA_000715115.1 Nicotiana otophora
CATCATATATATGAATCTATTTTACTCTACCGAGTCATGCTATAGTCGGCCGGGTACCATACCTACTGTGCAACCACTGATCATTTGGGTTTTACCGAGCTCCACGTGGCCGGGTATGATTCTAGCAAGCCTTATGATGGCCGGGTAAGTTTTTATCGAGCCTATTTTGGCCGGGGACAATATGATGATGATGATGATGCCTACAGAGGCGTATGTATTTAAAAGTTTATGTGTGTGTATATATATATATGTGTGTATGTATCATGCATTTCATGTCAGTAGCCCTCAGAGGCACTCAGATGTCACGTGTTGTATCTTTTTTATCTCTCTTTGTATTACTATTCTTATTTATGCTTTCCTGCCTTACATACTCGGTACTTTATTCGTACGGATGTCCCTTTGCCAGGGACGCTACGTTTCATGCCCGCAGGTTCCAATAGATAGGTTGACAGTCCTCCTAGTAGGCTATTAGCTCAGCGGAATGTGCTCTGGAGTTGCCTATTTGATCTGTATGATTTGGACATATATTGATTGGTATGGCGGGGTCCTGTCCCAACCTTTATGTCGTTTTTGTACTCTTAGAGGCTTGTAGACAGATGTCATGTATATGGATGATTGTATGGCCTTGTCAACCTATGTTTTGAATGTACAAATGATCATTTCGATCTTATAGGCCCGTATGTCACATGTATAAATTTGTATACCATATTCGGTCATCCTATGTCGAGTACTCTCTTATGTTTAATTTTGGTTATCTTGTGACGGCCTTTTTGGCTCATTTACCCATGAAAGTATGATAAGAAGTATATGTTACATTGGTACTCGGTTGAGTTAGACACCGGGTGCCCGTCGCGGCCCTTCAATTTGGTTCGTGACATACCACACCCAATCATGGGTACAACGAAGCATCGCTCTGAGTTTGTCTATACTCTTGCACTTCATACATATATGTGATGCAGTTAATGTTGATAATTGTAATTCCTCTAAAATAGGAGAGTAAAAGAAGTGTTGAAAACTATACACCTTATACTCTCCAACCTTCACGAACTAGGCGGACCTGATTCTTAACCTCGTGTCAAGATACGTAGGCAACCTATAATGGGTCCGATTTTTCTCGTCCTTAACTGGATAAATCGGCCAAGTCTAGCCACTTGGGTCACAGTTGACTGAAAATCCTTACGAAAGGATCATCTCCAAAAAGAATCGTCAAAATTAAACATATATATACCTTCCTCAGTTTCTTCTCCATAAGTCTCTCCGTGAGACATCAAAATCCAAAATACTTTCCTCTTTCCTTGAGGAAATTCAAAAAAATCGAAAATATCTTCCCTCTATCTCTAATCTTTCCGAACTACGCCTGACCTGATTCTCGTTTCGACGAGATACGTAGGCAACCTGCGGGTTCGATCATATTTTTCAAAAAAAACAATCAATCAAAAAGAAATCAATCATTGACCTTTCCCGGGTTCGATCTATTTTTCAAAAATCAAAAAATTATCAATCAAGGACCCTTCCCGGGTTGGATCTCATTTTTCAAAAATTAAAAAATACTCCGATCGTGCGGAGATTTACTTTCTTGTCCTTCCCATAACCTGGAGATTTTACTTTCCTGTCCATTCTCCGATATCGCATCGAAACGGTACTACAGACCATCAAATCCTCCCATTGCGTGGAGACTGATTCAAATTTTACTTTCCCGTCCATGCTCCGATATCGCATCAGAATGGTACTACAGCCCGTCGAATCCTCCCATCGCGTGGAGACTAATTCAAATTTTACTTTCCTATCCATGCTCCGATATCGTATAGGAACGGTACTATAGCTCGTCGAATCCTCCCATCGCGTAGAGACTGATTCAAATTTTGCATTCCTATCCATGCTCCGATATCGTATCAGAACATTACTACAGCCCGCCGAATCCTCCCATCGTGTGGAGACAGATTCATATTTTACTTTCCTGTCCATGCTTTGATATCACATCGGAACGGTACTACAGCCCTCGAGTCCTCCCATTGTATACAAACTGATTCAAATTTACTTTCCTATTAATGCTCAAATATCGCTTTGAAACGGTAACCACAAAGCCCATCTAAAATTCAATGCTCTGATATCGCTTTAGAATGGTAACCACAAAGCTCATCTAACATTCAATCTCCGATATCGCTTCAGAACGGTAACCAAAAAGCTCGTCTAACTTTCATGCTCCGATATCTTTACATTAAATTCTCTTTATCAAAAATACTAAGAATTGATTAATTTAAAGTTTCAAAAAAAAATGAAATGAAATGAAAATCTAAAAAATATTTTCTTTGTAATCTCCCTGAACTACGCTTGACCTGATTCTCATTTCGACGAGATAGGTAACATACAAGTCCGGTCTCATTTTTTAAATAAATTGCAAAAATATTTTGATTAACTAAAAAATTTAAAAAATGGGGAACCATTCCTCGGGTTTGGTCTCATTTATCAAAAAATCAAAAAAAAAGAACTAGAGGAAGAAGAGAAGAAAGAAAGAAAGAAACATCAATATATTGACTTGGTGGGTACCAACATAGTTATGAGTGTGCATGAGAAAGAATAAGTATTTAAGTGATATGATGGAGAGGATCACTTTCGGGTAAACCATAGATTCTTGTGGTATCTCTCAATTATGCCTTAAGTGGTGCTTGAAAAATCTCATTCATACAGTTAGGGTATGAACAAAGCCAAACTCATCGTTTCTTGTGCATTGTGTGGTGAGCTTTAGATTAAAAATTTGATGGCATTGCATTGTAGATCTAGAAATTTGCCTGAATGTCTGTTGAGGCAAAATTCTGAGTAACACATGATTTAGGAAAGGTTGTAGGACTTCTTTGACCCGTTTGAGCCTTTCTAGCCTACCAAATGACATCAATCCCTAACATTCCCCCTTTGAGCCTAAAGACATTTTCTTGGACAACCACATCTTAGCCTATACCCTTCTTTGTGCTTAAGAACACTACCCCTCTCTTGGCTCAACCTTCTCGCGCGTACTGAAAATGTGTAATTTCGGACAAAGACCAAAGTGGAGGCGACAAGCATGAAAAGGTGAAAGATGCAAAGTCCAGGGCAATCAGAGATGCGACTTCAAAAAAAAGCAAGAACTCCACAAATTCAAAAGGAGGAACTTAGGCAAAATCGAGGAAAATCCAATATAAGCGAGAAAACTCCACAAATTCAAAAAGGAGAAACTCCAACAAAAAGAAGGGAAAACTCCTGCAAAGCGGGAGAAACTTCAAAATAAAATCTCTGAAAAAGGAAGAAGAACCTCCAAAAAAGTTCAAAAGAAGTTAAACAAAAGAAAGGGACAACGAGCCGAACAAAGATCAAGTGCCGAAGCATGGTTTGAACTTCGAAGACACGGACACAATGCAGTACTCATGGAGGGATTAGTCACTTTATCCTAAATGAATATCCTACCCGTCCCCAAGCCTACATTACAAACCAATAACAAGCCCTACATGATCCTATTCCAAGTGTTCTCACATTAGTGGATACTAACATAAAGGCCAAGCATATGGTATCTCAACTACATGCATTGAACATCGTTCTGAGTGTGAGTGTGCTTCGCAAAATGTCCTAAAGTCAAAATACAAAAAAATATTTCGAATGTGTGTGCAAATTAGGACTTTCTTTACGGTGAGGGCACTTGAAACATGAGGGTAGGCAGAACTCAAAACCTTTTAGTTGTCACGACCCCAATTTCCCTCCGTAGGATGTCCCGGTGGCACCTAGTCTCTAAGACTAGGTAAGCCTAATATACATGCAGAATTTAACTGAGATAATGATAAAACTTTCAATTAACCAACAACTATCATAAAAAGACTTCTATCAAAATCCGGTGATACCAAGTCACAAGCTCTACAAGAGTATACTAAACATCCCTATACAACAGTATCAATAAAAGGAAAATGAAATATAACTAGATAGATGGTGACTCTGAGGCCTGCGGACTCCGATAGGTATACCTTGAAGTCACTAATCCGAGCTCGACTCATTGGTGCCTAGACTGCTATGAAATACCTGGATCTGCACAAAAAGATGTGTAGAAGTGTAGCATGAGTACACCACAATGGTACCCAGTAAGTATCAATTTTAACCTCGGTAGAGTAGTGACGAGGTCGGGTCAAGACACCTACTGGAATAAATAAAGAAACTGAACAGGTATAACATAGTATGATAATGAAGTCAAGGAAATTATACAAGGAAGACTAAGGCAATTAAGGCATCACGGAAAAAACACATAATAAGAATGCCAAAGAAATGATGCAACCAAAACACAAGGGATGTAAATAAAAGGTATCAACAAGATTCACTACCGAGGTATCGCCTCGTAGTCTCATATCACAAATAAAATCACAATCTTTCCTTATATGATCGCGGGAGCCTTGCATTTAGTTTGAAAATCATTTTCCTGAAATAGCTACCCGTATTTTAGCCCACATTATCACACCGCGTGGCTTCATGTAGTTCTCCTACTAGCAACACGCGTATAAATCCTACCTTATCTCACCACATGTGTTTCAACCCCAATCCTTATACCACCGCATGCGTACCAATATCACAACATATTACAATTCGCACCTCAAGTGCCCAATACCACAACTTGCCAAAGAAGTCAACAATAATAGTGTTGCACAATAAATAGCTCATGGCTCAACCACAATATGTACAAGAGTCTCAACAATAGCAACCGAAAGTGAATAATTCAACAAGAATGGTATTTCAACAAATTTACAACTTTGCCTCAATGTGAATCACGACCTTTATAATTTCAACACCAAATTCAACAATAAGATATTTCAAGAAATAACAACTTCAAGTAAAGGAACTCAACGATTAAATAATGAATAAGGAATTGAAATAACAATAACTTCAACTAAGCATGTAAAGACAATGCAAGTAAGAAATAAGACAAGTATTAACGATGTCAAGTAAGGCATGTGAAGATAGACTAATGATGATAAATATGACATATTATGGTAACTCAATTAAAGGCATAAAAAGAATCTACATAGCTAAAACCGGTCAATTACCACATTTAGCCCGTGGACACACTCGTCACCTTGCATACACGGCTTCCATATACAACAATTAGCATAAAACAACACCAATCCTAAGGGGTAATTCCCCCACACAAAGTTAGGCAAGGCACTTACCTCAAAACATGCTAACTCAATCCACTAGTAAGTCTTTCCCGCGATTATCCAACTCTGAACGGCTCGAATCTAGCCAAAACAACTTCATACCATAAATACAAACTATAGGAAGCTATTCCAAACAATAAAGTTGCAATCTTTAAAGAGAAATAAAAAGGTCAACTCAAAAAGTCAACCCCGAGCCCGTATCTCAGAACCCGACAAACATACAAAATCCGAACACCCATTCGATAACAAGTTCAACCATACCAAACTTACTCATATCCGACCTCAAATCACCTTTCAAATCCCAAAAATTTGATCTAAGAAGTTTCACAATATTTTTCCAAATTTTTCAACTCAAATCACTAATTAAATGATGAAAATAACAATGGATTCATGTATATTAGCCAAATCCGAGTGAAATCATTTACCCCGATGATTTTCTTGAAAATCCCTCAAAATATTGCCACAAACCGAGCTCTATAGGTCAAAAGATGAAAACAGAAATAAACCCTAGTCTCTAGCCTTTTTTGCCCAGCGATTTTCGCTTCTGCGGGCACACTGTCGCACCTCCGACCCCGCACATGCAGAAAATCCATCGCATGTGCGGTTCCCACTAAGGCCCCTGAAATCTCGCACCTGTGGAACCCCTAAGTGCATCTGCGGGAGTCCAGCCGCTTTTGCGCGTCTACTTCTGCGCATCACTTACCGCACCTGCGGTCCCAGCTGGACAAGCCAAACCGATTACACCAGAACTTCAGCAGCTTCAGCATTTCAACCAAGACCAAAATGATCCGATATCAATCCGATTCACCCTCGGGACCCCGTCCGAATATACCAACAAGTTTCAAAACACATAACGGACCTACTCGAGGTCTAAAATCACATCAAACAACATCGATTCTTTGAATCGCAACCCAATTCAAGCCTATTAAAACTATGAATATCTGACTTCCAAAACTAACGCCGATTCATACCAAAACAACTCCAATTGACCTCAAAATTTACACACAAGTCATAAATAAAATTACAGAGCTATTCCAACATCCAAAATCGGAATCGGAATCCGACCCTCAATAAAGTCAACTCCCGGTTAAACTTCTCAACCTTCCAAACATTCAACTTTCTAACTTCTGCCAATTCAAGTTGAAATGACTCACGGACCTCCAAATCAATATCTGGACACGCTCTTAAGTCCAAAATTACCATACGGAGCTATTAGAACAGTCAAAACTCCATTCTAGAGTCGTCTACACCAAAATCGAACTACAGTCAACTCTTTCAACATAAGCCTCCAACTTAGGGACCAAGTGTCCCATTTCACTCTGAAACTCACCCGGCCCAAATCCAAACGCCCCCGGCAAGTCAGATAACTATAATACGACATAGAGGAGATAATAAATGGGGGAACGAGGCTAAAATACTCAAAATGACCGGCCATGTCATTACATGATTAAAGAAAGGCGAACAACTCTTGTTGAAACTTAGGTATACCTGAGGTACCACTCGAAGCTATAGGAATTACCCATAAGATGATCACAATTTGCTGGAAAGTATATGGTGAAAATTTTTATGCACAAAACTAATTGTTGGTACCAACCAAAGTCAAGTCAAACGATGATCGATGAATAAAATCACAGTCTTTCTCTACAATATTCTCTACCAAAGCTATAAAACAGCAAAAGACACAAAAAATAAAAAGAGTCAAGTTGTGTTGACATTAGGGTTAGGTTTTGTTGTAACAGAACTACACCCGACCTGACTACCCACAGGGGGATACGTAGGCAACCCACGTAGGGTCCGGTCCTACTCTTGTAATAGAAAACCAAAAACCATTTCGACATATTACTTGACTTCCCACGTGGGGATATGTAGGCAATCCACGTAGGGTCCGGTCCTACTCTTGTAATAGAAAACCAAAAATTATTTCTACATATTCGGAACTACGTCGCAACTTGATATCCTTTGGTAGGAATACGTAGGCAATGCACATCAGATTCAGTCATCTTTTGTAATCGAACTACGTTTTGGCATGATTCCATTGGCATACGTAGGCAGTCTTAGTCAAACCTGGCCATATCATTTCAAATTCTATCTTTTTGCATCTATTGCTTGCTTGAGTCATTAATCACAGAACCCTTTTCATCAGTTTCCTATATAGGAAAAAAATAACTTCTTGCTTTTCCAGGCGCCCTCCTAAACAATGGGCATTTCATTTCAAAGCCAGATTTTCCAGGCGCCCTCTTGAACAATGGGTATTTTATTTCAAGTTCACATTTTACAGGCACCCACCTTCCAATAAGGGTATCTTAGATTTAAATGCTCTGATCACTTCGGACCGGTACACAACCTTGATTTCCTTTTACATTCGAGTGCTCTGATCACTTCGGACAGGTACACAGTCCGGATTTCCTTCAAAAATCAAAGTGCTCCGATCATTTCGGACCGGTACACATTCCGGATTTTCTTCAAAAATCAAAGTACTCCGATCACTTCGGACTAGTACACAGTTCGGATTTCCTTCAAAAATCAAAGTGCTCCGATAATTTCGGATCGATATCTATCTCGGATTCCTTTTGAATTAGAGTTTCAACCTGGGGGCCTATTTCATTCAAAAAATCACATCATTATCACATCGCATCAAAACAGAAGCATAGTCCACACTTCGTCAACTTTACTATTCAAAGACGCGACATCGCGTGGAATTATCTTCTAGCAAATACTACAAGATTTTCAAATAAAATAAATATTTTCTAATTTATTGAAAAGTCTAGCGATTACATGGAAGCTAGTAGAAGTTATTCAAAATACGGATCAAATCCGGTCAAATCCAATATCGCGTCAACATTTGATTTAACAAGACATCCTGACGTGACTTGGTGTGATATGACACTTGATGTGACATGTCATGGGATTATGACATGATTCTTTTTTGTCCAATGGGTATACCTTCAACCCAATAGGTAAATACCATCGGCTTGTCTTCATCCGTATGTCAAATAAATTACACTAATATACATGTGCATATACAGATAAATAAAGTGTACACGGTACTTTGCCCACGGTTTCAAATTTAGTGGTTTCATTTTGGACCACATGTTTATTATTACATTGTTTTTATTTTTCAATTAAAACAATAGCCACATATTTTTCTACACAACCATATGAGATATTTTACACACACATATTTTAGAGGAAAATATTAGATTTTGGGAAAAGGGGAAAACCCTAATGTATTTTACCTATCTCCCTCACCCTCTCATACACACCAGTCGCCTCCTCTCTTTAGCTCTCTTCTCTCTCTCATCCAAGCTTCATTTCTACCGCCTACCAGGATTGATCGCTGGCAAAGGCTGAGACCTCTGTTGTCGCTCCCCTTTTCCCTCTCTATTGTCACTGTTTCGCCGAAGTCGCACCACCGGCGACGGCTCCATGTCACTTCCCTTCACATCTCTCTCTCTCTCTCTGTCTCTCTCTCTCTCTCTCTAGATCTCGCACCCCTGTTGGCCGAAAAATGGTTTTCCCTTTTAAGCTTGGCCGACAGATCTGGAATGGTCCAAGTGCTGGCGAAGCTTTACCGGAAAACTCCAGATCCGGCGAGCCTCATTCGTTGCTTTGATTGTTTCTTGAGTCTCATCAGCTTAGATATTCGATGCCAGTAACCCTATTTCTGGTGACCTTGTCAGACCTCGTGTCTAGTTTGTGTAGGCGCGGGTACTGTTACTTTTGAGAGAATGTTATTGTCTCTTCTTGGAGGACATTTCTTGGCCACTGATTTGGGTGTTGTTCAATTTTCTGGCGATCTCTCTTGCTCGTTTTCCTTTACTGATTTATGTGTTCATTTGATTTATTATTTGTTGATGTTTGATTCATTTTCTTTGGGTTGTTACTGTTCTGAGGGAATTTGTGTTGGCTGTGATTTATGCGATGGTTGTAAAGACTCGCCGGAAAATTATTTCGTGTTTGTTGTTGTTGCTGCCTTGATAGTTTTGGTCGTTGCCTCGTTGAAGACTTGTTAGCACATTTTTGTGTTTATGAATTTGTGTCGGTTACTAAAAATTACGTTGTGAGGCCTATGAAAAGATGTAAATGTTTGAGGCCTTGCGATGCTTTTGACTGGTAAAGGACAAGATACTACACCATCGCTCGGATTCGGAACAAAGTATATTTATGAGGTGATGACGAAAATCAAAAAAAATAAAAGACGAGAATGTGAATATTCGTGCTTCAGAAGGCAACACGGTTGGTCGCCAGAGTTGTAAGAAATTCGGTATTCGCATTCTAATATCTTATTGCTAAACGACATACACCATCCGAGTCTACAAAATATTTTAAAATTATTTTCTAAAATAATTTCCAAAAACATTTTTTTAAATCATTTTCTAAAACAATTTTCAAAAATATTTCAAATCATTTTCAAAGATAAAACAATCTTTTATAAAAGTATTTTCAAAGGAAAACCATCTAAATTAGTAATATGTAAATTTTCTTACTTTATATTATCTTACTAACAATTTTACTTTTCTTTTGCGAGGTACAATCATATGAAGTCTCTTTCGAAAGATGATGCTCGGATTGACTTGATATCCCCGTCGAACCCCCGCTCCGTCACTTGTCATTCTCGGATGTACAAAAATATAAGTATTATGATATATTAGTTAGATATAGCATGCTTCTTATTTCCTTGCTTGATATGTTTAGTTGCACAAATTAAGTTAGAATAATGTACTTAGTTAATCACTTGATGCATTACTAGTTAATCATAATTTGCTCAATACTTAGGCCTTAGACATGTTCTTGCAATTAGTTTGGTTAACTTGATTCATATTCACTTAGTTAATTGTAACGATCAGGCATGTTGTTTTGAATATTGTTATCCTGTTTCTCCATTTATTGCTCATTCTATGTTCAATTATGGTTATGTGACTTGTCGGGATGGTTAGTTTGGTTCCGGGGATGTTTCGGAATGAATTGGGATACTTAGTCCCAAGGTTAGAAGCTTAAGTTGAAAGAGTTGACCGGATGTTGACTTATGAGTAAACGACTATGGAATGGAGTTTTGATGGTTCTGATAGCTTTATACGGTGATTTTGGACTTAGGAGTACGTTTGGATTTTGATTTGGAGATCCGTAGGTTGTTTTATCTTGAATTGGCAAAAGTTTAAAAGTTGAAGGTTTGGAAAATTAAAAAGTTTGACTGAGAGTTGACTTTGTTGTTACTGGGCTCGAATTTTGGTTCCCGAAGTTGGAATAGGTTTGTTATGTCAATTAAGACTTGTGTGCAAAATTTGAGGTCAATCGAAGTTGGTTTGGTGTGGTTCAGATTTGGTTTTAGAAGTTGGAAGTTCAATAGCTCATTAGGCTTGAATTGGGGTGCGATTCATGTTTCGATGTTGTTTGATGTGATTTGAGGCTTCCACTATGTTCGTATGATGTTTTAGAATATTTTGGTATGTTTGGATGGGGTCCCGGGGGCCTCAGGTGAGATACAAATTGATTTTTGACTGAGTTTGACCTTATGGAATTGCTGATTTTCAGGTATTTGGTTTCCTCTTACACGATCGCGTGAAGAGGGTCGCGATCGCGTAAGGTTAAGTCTAGTAGGTGGTAATTTACTCAGTGCATTCGTGGGAGTTTGTCTGCGATCGCGTGCCTTCGGGGAGTTGTGTTACGCGAACGCGTGAGAGGTGACACGTTCGTGAAGTGTATTTTTTAGGGCAACATCTTTTGTTCTTCACGATCATGAGGGACTTTCCGCAATCGCAAAGAGGAACCACTAGGCAGACTATTTAATTTCAAAAATGAGGGTTAGAATATTATTTCATATTTGGACTTGGGGAGCTCGGCTAGAGGCGATTTTGGAGAGGGATTTCACTACAAATCAAGAGGTAAGCTATTTTTGATCACTTTTGTTCAATAATATTGAATACCCATTGATTTCTACATCTAGATTATATGTTTTTAATTTGAAATTTGGGGAATTTTGGACTAGGGATTGGAGAGTAAGATTTGGGAGTTTGAGAGTCGATTTGTGATCGGAATTGAATGATTTTGGTATGGTTGGACTCGTTATTAAATGGCTGTTCGGATTTTATAAATTTTATAGGGTTCCGAGGCGTGGGTCCGGGGTTGACTTTTTGGGTCGTCTTTTTGATTTTGGTTAAAGAACTTAGTTTTATCGTATGGGATCGATTCCTATAGCTTGTATTAATTCTATTAAGTTATTTGTAACTAGATGCGAGTCGTTCGGGGGTCGATTTGCGAGGCAAGGGTTTATTGGAGCATTTAATTGCTCGCTTTGAGGTAAGTAACACTCCTAAACTTAGTACTGAGGATATGAATCCCTGAAATACGTGTTGTGTGGTTGGTGTTGAGGATGAACCTCCTAGGTGATAGGCGTGTGGGCGTGCACCGCAGTAATTATGATTCGGTTGATTTTGTGGTACTGTGTAGTTATCTAATCTTATTTCTATCCATGAAATTCCTACGTGTTAGAGTAATTGAGTTGTGATCCATGTTAGAGATCATGTTTAGGCTACATGCTTATTCTATTGGAATCTACTGGGGTCATTTATGTTGTTGAGTTTTTTGCTTAAATTGCAATTATGTACTCAGTCATATTCATTCATTTTGCATATCATATCTCAGTCTCTTTTATCATTTACTGTTACATCATGTTATCATTGTTTGGGTTTAGTGGTATGAGATATGTGAGACCATGGGACTGGAGAGATCGATGACTGAGTTGGGGCCTAATAGCCATGTTGTGAGTGATATTGTGGATCGGGCTGCATGTCGCAGCAGGCCATATTTACTTTATATATTATTATTATTATTATGGAACGGGCTGCACGCCGTAGCAGGCCTTATAGACTTTATCTATTATTATGGGATCGGGCTGAACACCACAACATGCCATATTATCTTTATATTAGCGCTTGGGCAGGATTCGCCCCTCTAGAGTCCGACATACCAGTAGTGAGCGTAGGTACCATATAGTGGTGAGTGATTGTATGTGATGAGTAGGAGTTAAGACAGTCAGTTTGAGTACTCTGAGAGCGTGAGTACCTGGGAGTATCATTGTGATGCATTACATTTGACATGCGTATTTGACATGTAGTCATAGAGATGTAACATTCTTTTTGCTAGCTGTACTTGGCATATTTTATCAGTGTTGAACTTAAATTATTGAATTCAAAAGCTTGTCTACATTTTTGTATTGTGTACGAACTGCTTATGGAATTTCTCTAAGTTATTACTGTCATTTCTCTGTTATATTTGTATTGTCATTATCTGGATTTGGACTGTATCTTTCTGAGCTCGTCATTGCTTTCAGTCCAAGGTTAATCCTGTTACTTATTGAGTACATTGGGTCGGTTGTACTCATACTATACTCTGCACTTCATGTGCAGATCCATGTACATTTGGGCATTGCAGTTTCTAGATTTGGTGCAGTATCTGCTCGTAGATTATTGAGATAGCTGCTATGATACCCGCAGACCTCGACTCTCCTTCCTTTCATTTTATTTAGTACTGTTCCATTTTTCAGACAGTTGTATTAGAGATTTAGACTGTATTGACACTTAGTAGCTCATGTACTCGGTGGCACTAGGAATTTGGGATTGGTGTAGTTGAGTCGCAGATGTTCTTATCAGATATTTTTGAGATTTTCACTGTTAAACTTATTAAATCATGATCTTAATTTAAATACGTAGTTATTTTGTGATTGTTGGCTTACCTAGTAATGTGATAGGCACCATCAAGACATGCTGAGATTTGGGTCGTGACATTAATCCAACTAATTAGCTTAACTCGAGTAAATTGAGCTTGTGAATAATTTAATTATGTTTAGTATAAATCTTAGTGTATTTAATTATTATGAGATTCTCTCCACTCTTACCGTATCTTTTACAAGTTTTAATCATAGGAGCAATCTATTTATTTATACACATATTCTTTCATTGAAAATAGCTCTTTTTTTTATATCCTTGACAAGTCTCCCTAGACTCCATTATATTCAACTAACTCTTTAGAATGAAACTTTGGTAATTATATTGTCACATGTAAGATTTATGTGAATAATTCCTTTCCCTTGCTCCCCTATTTGTGATAAATTTTCCTACTTTACTTGATTATTCCTTTTAAGTTAATTGATGACTATTTTTGTTCAAAGATAATTTGTTACCTCTCATTATATGTATTCAACTAGGATTAATCTTGTATAGTTAATCACTTAACTTCAAATTACAAGTCAAGATTTTTCCTTATACTTTCTTTCGAATCCAATTCTTCCAATCAAATCCAAAAAATATTTTCGCTTATTAATTTGCTTTGTGCATTTTATTATACATATCTTGCCATAAATAAAATAGTTGTGCTTCAAATATTCATTCACTACGTGACAATTACCTTGACTACTCTTTGGTAGGAATTCTTTGTGAGGTAGTTAGTCATTTGAGAGGCTTAGGCCTTACAGTCATATAGACTTGGCCCAAAAGTGGTGTTTCAAGACCGTGGCTCTAAATATAGTCTCTAGCAGCTTATTGAATGATCATTCTTTCCTAATACAAATATTTCCTTATTATATTGGTATGGTAATTTTCTTATGTCATAAATATTTTGATGCATTCTCTTATATCACATCCATTCATCAAATCAATTCTTTATTCATTAAATCAATTCTTTCAAATTTACTCATTATACACTAAGATTATCCGAGGATGACTCTTCCTCCATTCTTTGATCAAATTCCTTGGTAACTATTCATTCATGTGCAAATAAATATTCTTTCCCTCTTTTTCTCAAATCCTTTAGTATAAACTTTCTCTTGTAGTAGTTATCCATCTAAGACTTTTAACTCTAATTATGAATCATTTTCTCTTTAAGTTTATTCTTATAAGTTCAAACTTTTATTCAAACAATCCGAGTTAACATGCACTCTTTAGGTGCAGTTCTTTTCATATTGTTCAATCTACACTAAAAATACTATCTTTGAATATATCTTTAATTCTTTTGTACACTACATATTATTGCATATATATTTTGTCAAATATTTTACTATTCGTTATCTAGAACTCACTTTATACTCAGCTTATCTTCTGGAATACGATTCCCTTGTCCACTTTATATAGATTTCATACGAGTCAATATATTTTAATCATTTCATTTCAAAAACACAAAAAAATACTTGCATACTTTTTTCGTACATTATTCATTACATATTTAATATCATTACTGTTCATGTACACGATAGTCATTCTTTTATTCTTTATAATAGTTGTGAGTATTTGCTAATTATCTTTGAACCTTCCCACCCTTATTTGATCGAGTCCACCAAAACCACATTTTTTTGGATCTTGAGGGATGTCTAACACCTTCCCCTCGAGATAACTTGAACCCTACCTAGAATCTTAACGATTTCGCAGATCATAGTTAAAGTGTATATTACGTAGTATAATATAGGTGCCCTAGTATACCTTAAATACTAGGTGGCAACTCTAAACAATAATTAACCTTGTAGAGTACTAAAAGTTGTACATTATTTTGACTTGTGAAAAATAGGTTGCAACACCCGAGACCCCGTCCAAATACTCCAACCAATCCTAGAACATGACACGGACCTACTCGAGGCCTCAAATCACACGAAACAACACCAAAACCACTAATCGCACCTCAATTCAATCATAAGGAAACTAATAAACTTTCAACTTCCAAAACTCGTGCTGAACCCTATCAAATCAACTCGGAATGTCCCCAAATATTTCATGCAAGTCCCAAATATCACAGCGGACCTATCCCAACTCCCGGAACAAAAGTCTGAACCCGATATCCACAAAGACAACTCATGGTCAAACCTATCAACCTTCCAAACCTTCAACTTTCTAACTTTCGCCAATTCAAACCAAAACGACCTAAAAACCTCCAAACCCAAATTCGGATATACGCCTAATTAAAATATCACCCTACGAAGCTATTGGAACCCTCAAAATATCAATTTGGAGTCGTCAATACAAATTCAATCTCCGGTTAACTCTTATAACTTAAGCATCCAACATTGGGACTAAGTATCCAAAATCACTCCGAAACTTCTCCAAAACCAAACCAACCACCCGAGCAAGTCTCATAATCACAAATACACCTATGCAAAATATCAAATAGGGAAAACGAGGCTAAATTACTCAAAACGTCCGGTTGAATCGTTACACACAACCACCTGGATCCACTCACTACCATTCTATTTCTTCACCCAAATTAACCTCACCTGCTCATTTCTCCTAGGAATAAGAAGATTATCTTTGTTGATGAGATAAAAGCCAAGAGAATTTAGGGGTTACGTAATTTTTGTGATGAAAACACACACTCCTTGTCAAAAGTTTACCCTCTCTAAACAAATATTTGTTATGGACTTGGAGATTCTGGGGAAGAGAAAAAGGTGTGGAGGAGGTGATATCCAAATCTAACAATGATTGTCCTATAGAGGAATGGTCTGCTAGCGAGAGAGACACTCCTATGATTTAATTCTTTATGTGCCTTAAATGGGTTTCAAGGTGTTGAAATACATGTTGTTGGTACAATGAAAAGAGGCCATTACAGATAGTGATTTAATTCTTTTTTATGGAGGTAGCACTCATAACTTCATAGATAGTGCTTTTACTAAGAGGCTTATGTTGGCATTGCCTAATTATTATCTTCCATTTATTGTTGAAATTGATGTCATTGCTAAAGGTTTCAAGGTGTTGAAACTATAATTGTTGTTGGATACAATAAAAAGAAGCCATTATTGACTCTTCTGGATGGAGTTGAGCACTCTTAACTTCATAGATAGTGCTTTTGCTAAGAGGCTTATGTTTGCATTGCCTAATTATTCTCTTCCTTTTATTTTTAAAATTGATGCTAGTGCTATAGGTGTAGGAGTTGTTCCTACACAGGAGGATCATCCTATATCCTTTACCAATAAAGGTTTGGCTCCTAGGCATGCTGCGTTTTCTGTCTATGACGTAGAACTTTTAACCTTGTTTTATTTTTGTTAATAAGTGGTCTCATTACCTTCTAGGGTAGCATTCCATTGTGAATACTGAAGAAGGATTTGAAGTATATTTTAGATTAGAAGTTACATATTGACTTCTTAATCAAATGGCTTGCTAAACTATTACACTTTGACTATGAAATTGAGTACAAAAAAGAATGTAGTAGTTGATTCCCTCTAACTTCATGGTGCTGAGCTCATGGCCTTGACGAGGTCCTTAGTACAAGCTGATCTTTAGAAGAAAATTCATGAAAGATGGACTTTTGATCCTAAACGGAAAATCCTTATCGATTCTTTAAAACTTACTCTATAGAAGCACTACACTTGGATGAATGACCAGTTGAGAAGAAAGGAAAAATTGGTTATTCATAATGATAAGGAACTCATAACTAAAAATATTTGTATGTGGCATTCTACTCCTACAGGGGGCCATTCTGGTATTGACGATACTACTAGAGGACTATTAGCATATTTCTATTAGAAGGGAATCCAGACTGATAGAATTAACTTCATTCACAACTGCTCAATTTGTCAAAGGAGTAAATGTAACACTGCTGCTTCCTCTTATTTTTAGCAACCACATCATATTTCTGCACTCCCTCGAACAGACATTTATATGGATTTCATAGAAGGACTACCTAACTCTAAGGGTAAATTAGTTATTTGGATTATTGTGGATATGCTGACCAAGTATGATTATTTTAATGCTCTTACAAACCTTTACACTATTCAATCATGTTACAACCCATATTCATGTAAGTTAGATCACGCCGCAAGTTAGTCGACGTAAATTCGGAAAGTGATTATCTTTGATATGATAAGAAGTTAATCCAATTGGTCTTAAACAATACAAGGGTGTATAAGAATGGTCAAGAAGTATTAGAAGTTAAACGAATCAAGGATGTTGTAACCTATATTTTTGGGTAAAACTTGAGGTGCTTAATATTCTCAAGAGGTCGTGTTTTAAGGTATTTGAATCATATAATATCCGTATCATAAGTCTTGAAGTCAAACGAGTTATGAAATAAAAGTCGACAAAAGTTGTCGCAACTTACGTTCATAATTTTACTTAAACTTTAGGTCAAATGTTACTAAGCTTTTCTCACAATTTACTTGAAATTTTGGGGTGATCTACCCACCAAATTAAATATATATGAGCCAAGTTTCCATCACATTAAACCGTTTGTCGATACGATGTCGGAGTAGAGAGATATTCGTATTTTTACGAGACTACGCAAGCAGCTCTCTATGGGGCCCACATAGGCGGTTGAGATATATTTATATATATTAGACCCCTTAACCCCCTTTTTAACTCATTATTTTTCATTCTCTTCAGACCGTAGATACCTAAAAATACTCTCTCAAGGTTCTCTCATGATCTAAGACCCAAACAAAGGGCAAACAACACAAATTAATTGTCGGAAATCCCGTGGAACTAGTAAGTTTCTTGTTCTTCTTGTTGTTGCTGATTTTTGTGTTGTTACAGCTCGTGTGGGAGGTTGTTTCAAGTTTTTTATGTTCTGTAAAATACTCCCTCAAGTTTGTAATATCAACCCTAGGTGATTTCAAGTCTTCTAATGTGATTCTAGTGCAATAAAAAATCCTAATTGATTGCTAGTTTCGCTTCCTTGTTCTTGTGGCAGCATTAGAAGGATCTTTCATGGTGAATTAAGGTCAAATTGGAGTTTTTCTATCTGTTTAAAGATAAGGAACCTATTATTCTATATGTATTTAAGATTATGCAAGTTGCGGCTAAGTCGTTGAAGCTAGAACTTGTGAGTTATCTATCGAAAGGCTTGTTAGTAATGTTGTTGGTTGGTGGACTATTTTAGGAGGCTTAATATAATTATTATTGATATTTTTTCGGCAGTTTTGTGATTTTTTTAACTTGTGGGAAGTTATATAAATAGGGAAGGTGCTGTCCGTTTCATCATAGAATAGGTTGCGGTCGATGTATAATAGTTACGACGCTTAAACGATAATGATAGTATCATTTCTCTTATTGTAGACTAAGGAGTTGTGATATTTGAATAACTTGAGGTTGTGCAGTATATACAAGGTATGTGAGGCTATCAATTTCCTTTTTTTGCACGACTCCGATTGTACATAATGTAATGAACGAGCTTCCAAAGATATTCCACTCTTAGAAACTAGCAATACTTACATTGTTTCCCTTCTTATGGAATGATTGATGTTGATGTTACTTCTCTTATTCTTATGTTATCAATGTTGTTAGTACTTCCTAATTCTTATAAGATTCCTGATGAAGAGTTAGTCCTAATAACGTGTACGGAGGATACCAACCTTACGTCACCCCGAAAGGTTCAGAATATGATTCTAATGAGTCCAACACGCATCCTATATATGTATCTATTTGACTCTACCGAGCCGCGCTATAGTCGATCGGGTATGGTACCTATTGTGCAACCACTGATCAGTTGGGTTTTACCGAGCTTCACGTGGCCGGGTATGATTCTACCTAGCCTTATGATGGCTGGGTATGTTTTTTCCGAGCTTATTATGGCCGGGTACGATATGATGATTATGATTCCCATAGAGATATACGTATTTTTAATATATATATATATATCGCATGCATTTCATGTCAGTAGTCCTCAGAGGTACTCAGATGTTACAGGTTGTATATTCTCTATCCATGTTTACATTATTGTTCTTATTTATGCTTTCCTGCCTTACATACTCAGTACTTTATTCGTACTGATGCCCTTTTTATTTGTGGACACTGCATGTCGTGCGACAGGTCCTGATAGACAGGTAGGAGAAGCTCCCCCACCACAGTAGGCTGCCCAGTTCAGCGGTTATTGGCAAGATCCCTCCTCCGGACTTGTTGTGGTCTTGGTATGCACTTTTGGTTAAAGACATTATGGGTATGTCAGGGCTCTGTTCCAACAATGTTGCAGCACTTATGTTCCTTTAGAGGTTCATAGACAAGTGTCGACTCATGTTTAGTTTGGATTGCCTTGTCGGCTGATTTTTGTTGTATAGTCTCTCATGGCAGCATGGCAGCTCGTACCTTATATATAGCTTCATGAAAGCCTTGTCGGCCCATGTTATGTATGTTCATGCCATTATTCGTCATTGTTGGTTGTTCATGATTCATGTCTACCATTCATGTTGATCTCGTCGGCCCTTATATATAATAAGAAAGATTAGATAAAATGTACGTTGATGCTTGGCAGGTATGGCTCGGGTTCTAGTCATGACCCTCCAGTTTGGGTCGTGAAAAACTTGATATCAGAGCAAGTCTGTCCTTGGGATTGTCTATGAGCCGTGTCTAGTAGAGTCTTAATTATGGATGTGTAGCGCGCCACATTTATAATCAGGAGGCTACATGACATCTAGGGTTGTTACCCTCTTCCTGAATAAAGATCGTGTGTAGAGTTGAGTCGTAAGTGTTCATATCTAATATTCACATTGTTTTCTTTCAGCGATGCCTTCGACTAGGAAGAAAGAAATTAGTAGACGACTTGATACAACTGTGGAGGAGGGTACCGGTCAGGTGCCTCCAGCCAAAGCAGGGAAAAGTGAGGCTCAAAGTAAGTTGCCGTCTCATACCTCATCTACTCCGTCTCCTCCAGAGGATATTAGGAAGGACCCAGCACCTCCAGTTCCTCTGTCTGGCACTACGGACCAGGATATGTGGAGTGCGGTGCAGTTGTTGACTAGCTTGGTAGCTGCTCAGGCTCAGAGGCGGAATACCGGTGCTGCTGATAAACCAATTAGTGCGAGAGTTATAGATTCTATTAATCTAAACCCTCCAATGTTTACGGGATCAGACCCCAAGGAGGACCCGCAGACATTTATTGATTAGGTTAAAAGTACATTGCGGGTTATGCACGCTAGTGATACTGAGGCAATAGAGTTGGCTTCATATCGTTTATGGGAATTAGCAGTTTTTTGGTATGATAGTTAGGAGAGATCCAGGGGTCCGAACGCTCCTCCAGTTGTGTGAAAGGAATTTTCTGAGGCATTTCTTCGTCACTACATGCCAGTTGAGATACGACGAGCTAGAGCTTATAGGTTCGCGGGCATCAGGCTCACAATATCATAGAGATACTAGTCAGACGAGACCCCCAATACCTCATTGTGATAAGTGCGGCAAGGCCCACTTTGGACTCTACCGTCGAGGTTTCGATGTGTGCTATTCTTGCGAACAGCCTAGCCATATGATGTGGGATTATCCTAACAGAGGAGGTGGTGGTGTGGCTCAGCCGACTGGATCTATGTCTAGTTCTTCCTCATCAATTTGACCTCCAGCACAGGGTTTTCAGTAGTCGACAGGTCGTGGTAGAGGTAGAGGTACAGTGCCGAGTTCGAGTGCACTCAAAATCGAACCTATGCTCTAGTAGGTCGACAAGATCTTGAGACGTCTCCAGATGTTGTTACAGGTATATTGTCTGTGTTTTCTTATCCTGTATATGCGCTGATTGATTCGGGATCTGCATTATCATATGTTACACCCTTTGTGGCTAATAAGTTTGGCGTTGAACCTGAATTGATAAGTAAACCACTTGCGGTATCCACTCCGATAGGAGATTCTGTGATTGCTAGAAGGGTATATAGAGGTTGCACTGTGATGATTTGTAGTCGTCAAACCTCGGCAAATTTATTTGAGTTAGAAATGGTTGATTTCGATGTGATAATGGGAATGGACTGGTTGGCCTCATGCTATGCAAATGTTGACTGTCATANGTATATTGTCTGTGTTTTCTTATCCTGTATATGCGCTGATTGATTCGGGATCTGCATTATCATATGTTACACCCTTTGTGGCTAATAAGTTTGGCGTTGAACCTGAATTGATAAGTAAACCACTTGCGGTATCCACTCCGATAGGAGATTCTGTGATTGCTAGAAGGGTATATAGAGGTTGCACAGTGATGATTTGTAGTCGTCAAACCTCGGTGAATCTATTTGAGTTAGAAATGGTTGATTTCGATGTGATAATGGGAATGGACTGGTTGGCCTCATGCTATGCAAATGTTGATTGTCATATAAAGATGGTTAGGTTTCCTTTTCTTGGTGAACCCATCATTGAATGGAAGGGGAACATTGCTATGTCGAAAGGTAGGTTTATTTCCTATCTTAAGGCAAGGAAGATGATCTCAAAAGGTTACATTTATCATCTTGNGTATATAGAGGTTGCACAGTGATGATTTGTAGTCGTCAAACCTCGGTGAATCTATTTGAGTTAGAAATGGTTGATTTCGATGTGATAATGGGAATGGACTGGTTGGCCTCATGCTATGCAAATGTTGATTGTCATATAAAGATGGTTAGGTTTCCTTTTCTTGGTGAACCCATCATTGAATGGAAGGGGAACATTGCTATGTCGAAAGGTAGGTTTATTTCCTATCTTAAGGCAAGGAAGATGATCTCAAAATATTACATTTATCATTTCGTTCGCGTTAGGGATGCGAAGGTGAATCCGCCTACTCTACAATCAATCCTCGTGGTCAATGAATTTCCAGACGTTTTCCCAGATGAACTCCCAGGCCTTCCTCCTGGGAGGGAGATTGAGTATAGCATTGATGTGTTACCTGACACTCAACCAATCTCTATCCCTCCATACAGGATGGCCCCGGCAAAGTTGCGAGAGTTGAAGGCGTAGTTAAAGGACTTGCTGGATAAGGGCTTCATTAGGCCTAACACTTCACCTTGGGGTGCGCCAGTCTTGTTTTGCGGAAGAAAGACGGGTCGTTAAGGATGTATATTGATTATCGACAGTTGAATAAGATTACTATAAAGAACAAGTATCTATTTCCAAGGATTGACGACCTATTTGACCAACTCCAGGGTGCTAAGTATTTCTTCAAGATTGACTTACGTTCAGGGTATCATCAGGTAAGGGTTAAGGAGAAGGATATTCTGAAGACGGCCTTTCGAACCAGATTTGGGCACTTTGAGTTCTTGGTGAGGTTGTTTGTGCTAACAAATGCCCCAGCAGTTTTTATGGATCTCATGAATAGTGTACTTTGGCCCTATCTTGATGTGTTCAAGATCGTATTCATTGATGACATTCTGGTGTATTCTCGTTCGGAGGCGGAACATGCGGGCCACTTGCGGATTGTATTACAGACCCTTCAGGATAGTAAGTTATATGCCAAGCTCTCCAAATGTGAATTCTGGCTGAACTTAGTAGCATTCCTTGGCCATGTGATATTTGACATGGGTATTAGTGTCGACACTCAGAAGATCGATACACTGAAGAATTGGCCGAGACCTATAACACCGTCAGAAGTCTGCGGCTTCCTGGGGCTGGCAGGATATTATAGGCGGTTTGCAGAAGGTTTTTCCTCTATATCAGCACCATTGACTAAGTTAACACAGAAAGCTACCAAGTTCTAGTGATATGATGCTTGTGAACATAGTTTTCAGGAGCTAAAGAACCGATTGACATATGCGTCAGTGCTCACTCTCCCAGAAGGAACAGAAGGTTATATGGTATTTTGTGATGCCTCAAGTATAGGTTTAGGGTGCGTATTGATGCAACGTGAGAAGGTGATTGCTTATGCATCGAGACAATTTAAGAAACATGAAAAGAATTACCCGACTCATGATTTGGAATTGGCTGCAGTAATATATGCTTTGAAGATATGGCGGCACTACTTATATGGCATCCATGTTGACATCTACATATATCACAAGAGTTTACAATACATCTTCAAGCAAAAGGAGTTGAATTTGAGGCAGCGTAGCTGGCTTGAATTACTGAAAGACTACAATGTCGAGATATTGTACCATCTCGGTAAAGCCAATGTTGTGGCAGATGCTCTCAGCCGTAAGTCAATGGGAAGCTTAGTTCATATTGAGGCAAGTAGACAAGGGTTGACTAAAGAGATTCATCATTGAGCCAATATGAGGATCAGATTGTTAGACTCGGATGACGGAGGTGTTACTGTACAGAATACAACAGAATCATCTTTGGTAGCCGAGGTAAAAGCACGGCAGTATGAAGATCCTACCACAGTATGATTGAGAGAGGGAATTCAGCAGCGTAAGACTATGGGCTTAGAGATCGGAGGAGATGGGGCACTAAGATACCAGGGCCAATTATGTGTGCCTGATAGACAGGTAGGCGAAGCTTCCCCACCACAATAGGCTACCAGTTTAGTAGTTATTGGCGAGCACCCTTCTCCGGACTTGCCATGGTCTTGGTATGCACTTTTGGTTATAGACATTATGGGTATGTCGGGGCCCTGTTCCGGCAATGTTGCAGCACTTATGTTCCTTTAGAGGCTCATAGACATATCTCGACTCATGTATAGTTTGAATTGTCTTGTCGGCTAATTTTTGTTGTATAGTCTCTCATGGCAGCATGGTAGCTCGTACCTTATATATAACTTCATGACAGTCTTGTCGGCCCATGTTTTGTATGTTCATACCATTATCCGTCATTGTTGGTTGTTCATGATTCATATCTACCATTCATGTTTATCTCGTCGGCCCTTATAGATAATAAGAAAGGTTAGATAAAATGTACGTTGGTGCTCGGCAGGTATGGCCCGAGTGCTAGTCATGACCCTCAAGTTTGGGTCGTGACAAATCACTTGTTGAAGTGTTCTTGGACAAGATATTCAATTCATGGCTTCCCTACTACTATTACCAGTGATAAAGATTCCATTTTTATTAGTTCTTTCCTTCAGGAATTCTTGTCTGCCTAAGAGGTGAATATACAAACTTCCACAGCCTATAATCATCAAATACATTGCCAAACTAAAATGCTCAATAGATGTTTGGATACTTAGTTGAGGTGTTTTTATATTAATTCTCCTGCTGATTGCTCTTCCTTCCTCCCTTTGGCTGAATGGTAGTATAATTCCAGTTATCATTCTGCTATTCAAACTTTACCATTTAAACTCCTTCATGAATACTCTCCACTATTGCACTTGCCTTACCGCACATGCCTTACCTACTTGGTGATTCGTCTAGTACTTCATTGACGATATCCTAGTGCAAAGGGAAATTAAACTTCAAATGGCTAAGTTTCATCTATCCATGGCTCAATAGAGAATAAGGCTCAAGATAATAGCCACATGTCTAATAGACAGTTTATGGTGGGAGGTTGGGTCTTCGTCAGGCTCCAGCCCTATAGACAATCTTCCCTTTTTGCCTTTCCTTATCACAAATTGACTTTTACGTAGTTTGGCCCTTACCCTATTTGGGAAAGGGTGGGTGTTATGGCATATAACTTGTTGTTACCACTTGAAGTCCAAATTTACAAAACTTTTCATATTTCTCAAATGAAGTTCTGTTAATTATATGTTCCCTCTGAGATTATTCATCCTAATGTGATTGCCTTATCTATTACCTTATGTCCTTACGTTGAAGCTCTGATTGGTAGAAAATTGATCAAGAAGGGTAATAAGGTTGGGGCTCAGAGTCTCATTAAGTGGAAGGACTTGGATGAATCCTACACAACTTGGAAGCTAGCTTCTGCTATGCATATTAGGTTTTCCTCATTCACCCCTGAGGACAAGGGTGTTGTTAATCCCGGGTGTATTAATACACATATTAGATCGATGCTACATCAGAAGCTGAGCAGAAAAATTCAAATGTTAGCTGCATTTTTAATTATTGTTTTAGTGAAAAATTTAATTAGTCATTTTAAGTTGTTTTCAGCACTTTCTGCATTTCTCATTTCTATCACTTGTAGTATAAAAAGGAATTTGTAATAAAGAAGTCACATTGTTGATGAAATATAGATCTAATCCCTTTTTCTCTCGAAATTCTCTCTTATCTCACTTCTCCCTTGTCCTTCTTATGTTTTTCTTCTCTCATTTACTATTTCCTTGATGTGGTACCTGATAAGTGTGGATTTTAACCACTTATTCGTACCTTCTTGCATTAGTTTTAGTCTGAGAGTAGTGATTTTCATTTCCAAATCTAATAAAATTGTGTGAATTGCAAGCATGTTGGAGAATTGGAGTTTAACGAAGAAATCTAACTCAAAAAGGAGTATTCCAGCTCAACAAGCCAAAAAGGAGAACTGCAAGCAAAAGTGCGGTCCGTAGAAGTAGTCATGCGGCCGTAGATGATCATGCGGATCGCAAATATAGAAGTGCGGCCGCATATGAAACCTTGAAGCCTCTAAGGAATTTGTAGAAGCGCGGTCATCGCACCAAATTGTGTAGCCGCAAAAGATGGTCGCACTCACAAAGATTGACAAGTTAATAGAAGGTGCAAAAGACCAAGTGTGAAGCCTCTTGAAAATGCGGTCCGCAACCAAATTGTACGGCAACAGAAGCTGAAGTGCGGCCGCAGAGATAATTATGAGACTGCAGATTTCCTCCTCATGCAAGGGCAGAAGAAAAGTGAGGCCCGCACATGGAATTATGTGGCCGCAGAACCTCCCGAAGGGCATTTTTATCAGCAAAATTTTGGACACTATAAATAGATTGGAAATACTTTTTTAGGGAAACATTGTTATTCGTAGCAGCTGTTTTGATCAAAATTGGAGAAGACCCATTACTTTTATCATTTTTATTGTAATTTATGGCTTTAATTACTTCTTTTATTTTGTTTTTCATGTCTTCTAGCATGAGTAACTAGATTTTATCTAGGATTATGACACAACCCTAGTGTGTAAATCTTATGGGTTGTTAATACTAATTCTTATTTATGATTGGGTGTTTGTTATTTAGCCTTGTTTATGCATTATATCTAGAATCAATGGTTGCAAACATTGATTCATGCCTATTTGACTTAGTTCATACTTGAGAAAGAGGAACCTAGTCTAGAAAAACGTGGCAACAAGAAATTGAGATAGTTAAGGTCTTGGCTAGTTTGATTAGTTTGAACTAAAGATAGGAAAAACCCGACATGGACTCATATCCATTGCTTAGATTGCTACCCATTTCGACTTGAGAAAGCTAATTTGGGCATAACTGCTCTATAACCGAGAGGTATTGAGTGGGTACTTAAGAATTGGGAGTCATAATACACCCTGATCTACAAAACATGCATTAACTTAGTATACCCATTAGGTTTACACCTAGGTGAAGGTTACATCCCTAGGCTTTTCCTCAATAGCTTAAAAACACCAAAAACAATTACTCTCTAGCTGCTTTTACTTAGACTAAATCCTTAGTGTTGAATTAGATAACAATTACCTTTTTTGTTTGGAAGTATAATTTAGTTATTTTACATTCTCTCTTCAAGTATTTACCTTAACACCGATTCTAAATTCTCTGAGGAATTCAACCCCGATTCTAGTTGGGTATTATAATTGCAGCAACCATTTCTCACTTATTATTGAGTGTGCATTGGACGTGAATCAATTTTTGGCATTGTTGCCGAGGTGTTTTTACGGTGTTAGCTATATATTTGAGTGTGTTCTTGAAATATCTTCTTTTCCGTCCATGATACTAATTTGTCGATGCGATCGTAGGTACCAAATGGCGAGCAATGACCTCGGAAATTTGCCATTGGGTAAGGTGGATGGCGAGGAGGAACAACTAGATGACACGCCTCAAGCGCTACAACCAAATCATCGGGGCCGTGGTCAACAAGACAACGTGCCCCACCCCCCACCGTCACTACATAACCACAAGTGGTGCAACAACGGATTTTTCCCAATGAAGGTTACGCAAGTGCAATAGTCCCCCCTCGCATTAGAGCGAAAAACTTTTAAATTACCAATGTGATGCTTACTTTGATTGAGCAACGAGGCTATTCACCGGGGCGCCGAGTCAAAATGCTTACAAGCATTTAAAGGGTTTTGTGGATACGTATTGGGGAGCAAACAAACAAATGTTTTGGACGATGCTTTGAGGCTAAGGCTTTTTCCCTTCTCTCTGTGGGGTAAAATTTTTAGATTGGTTGGAATGCTTGCCTAATCATTCTATCCATACTTGGGATGAATGGTCGGCAAAGTTTATTGCAAAGTTTTGCTCTCACGGGCACATGGTTACTCTTAGAGATGAAATATTGGCTTTCAAGCAAGAGCCCAATGAGTTGTTGCATTAAATTTGGGAGCGGTATCGGACAATAGTGAATGAGTGCCCGAACAATGATATGACCGAAAACATGATCCAAGAATAAGAGGCAGCTATGACCGGAATGCGTGTACATCTTCAATTCCAGCTCCTGCCATCCACAGTGACATCAACATCCAAAATATGAGTACAACCGACCCCATGTATTCAATAAGTAACAAACCTAACCTTAGGTTGAAAGTAGTGAAAAACTTGGACAACGGTCAGAGTCCAACACCAATAGCCAACAACAACTCATAACAACATAATAAAAGTAGTACAAGAAATAACTCAGGGAGATGATGCTCAGCTTGTTCACATTCACAAAAAATAGGCACACTTTTCAAGTATAACAGTAAAATCCAAATCTTTCACCGAAATCACCAAAATATGAGTAAGTCAGAAATATGTGATTTTTCCCAAAAACTTTCAACAACATATAAGATGTTTCAATTCTAGATAGCATGAG
Organism: Nicotiana otophora; assembly: GCA_000715115.1. Classification (NCBI taxonomy): domain Eukaryota; kingdom Viridiplantae; phylum Streptophyta; class Magnoliopsida; order Solanales; family Solanaceae; genus Nicotiana; species Nicotiana otophora. The sequence goes on from AWOL01S0040920.1 coordinate 89,536, forward strand.
TAAAATACATCTCTATGCCTACATGTCAATGTGCATATGAAGTCATGAATGTCACAATACCGTACATCATGAGGAAATGCATCTCAATGCCTGTGCCAAGAAAGCATGTCAAGTGTAATGCACCACAGTGATAAACTCATGTGCTCATCCACTCGGAGTAGTCAACCTTACTCAGCACGCTTACTCACTCAGTCCTCCTAGTCACTCAGTCCTCCCAATCATTCGGGCACTCGCGCTCGGCACTCGCGCTCAGTAGGTACCTATGCTCACTGTTAGTATGTCAGACTCCGAGGGGCAGATCCTGCCCAAGCGCAAATGTAAGTCAATCATGACATGAATCAATAAAGCCTGTTGTAGCACGCAGCTCGATCCCATAAATATCATTCACAGTCAGGCCCTCGGCCTCACTCAATCATTATCATCTCCAGTCTCTCGGCCTCACAAATCTCATGCCAATCAGCCCAAATAATGATAATATAATTTGAGACAAATGATAATAGAGACTGAGATATGATATGCAATGAATAAGTATGACTGAGTATATAATTGCAATTTAAGAAATAACTCAACAGCAGAAATGACCTCAGTGGGTCCCAACAGGATAAGAATATAGCCTAAACACGGTTTCTAACATGGATCACAGCTCTATTACTCTAGCACGTAGAAATTTCATGGATAGAAGCAAGATTAGGTCACTACACAATACCACAGAATCAATCGAGTCATAATTCACCCGGTGCATGCCCACACGCCTGTCACCTAGCATGTGCATCACCTCAACACCAAACACATAATACGTATATTCAGGGGTTCATACCCTCAGCACCAAGTTTAGAAGTGTTACTTACCTCGAACAAGCCGAATCTAATACCAAGCAAGCCAAACAATACTCTGGAAACATCATGCCACGCGTACTGACCTCCTAATGGCTCAAAACTAGCCAAAAACAACTCAAGAACATCAAATAATGCCAAAGAAAACAAACCCAATCAATAAAGGTGGAATCTTTAATCATAAGCCCAAAGTCAACCAAAAAGTCAAACCTGGGCCCGCACCTCAAAACCTGACAAAACTAACAAAATCCGATAACCCATTCAATTACGAGTTTAACCATACTAGTTTCACTCAAATCCGACTCCGAATCGATGTTCAAACTCAAAAATTTACTTTATGAAATTTTAGGCAACAACTCCCAATATCTCTCTTGAAATCATCAATCAAATGCCAAAAACGAAGATACATTCATGAAATATAATCAAAACCGAGTAGAGAACGCTTACCTATAGCTCCAAATATGTAAAAATGGCAGAAATCGCCGAAAATACAACAACAACAACCCAGTAAAATCCCACTAGTAGGATATGTGGAGGGTAGTGTGTACGCAGACCTTACCCCTACCCTGAAGAGCTGGAGAGGTTGATTCCGAAAGACCCTCGGCTCAAGAGGACAAAAAGACAAAAGGAGACAATATCAGTATCACCACAGAAATCATAGGAAAAATAGATGAAATCTAGAAGCAAAATGCAAAGCAAAAACGATAGCTAGTAAATAGGTCTGGCACTGAAATGCAAAATAGTAAGACACGACATTGCCACTAGCTAGCTTAGACAAAAACCCTACCAGACTAGTCTAACAACGGTACGAAGTAAGGCAAGACTCAACTACCTCCTAACCTACAACCCTAATACTCGACCTCCATATCTTCCTGTCAAGTGCCATGTCCTCGCAAATCTGAAGACTCGCCATGTCCTACCTGATCACCTCTACCCAATACTTCTTCAGTTGCCCTCTACCTCTTCTCGTGCCCTCCACAACGAGCCGCTCACACCTCCTTACCGGGGCATCTGGGCTCCTCCTCTGTACATGTACGAACCATCTGAGCCTCGCTTCCCGCATCTTTTAATCAATGGGAGCCACGCACACCTTCTCCCGAATATCATCATTCCTGATCTTATCCATCCTAGTGTGCCCGCACATCCACCTCAACATCCTCATTTGTGCTACTTTCATCTTCTGGATATGTGAGTTCTTAACAACCCAACACTCAGCCCCGTACATCATGGCCGGTCTAACCATCGCATTATAGAACTTACCTTTGAGTATCGGTGGCACTCTCTTGTCATATAGGACTCCAGATGCTAACCTCCACTTCATCCATCCTACCCCAATACGGTTTATGACATCCTCGTCGATCTCCCCCCCCCTCCCCCGGATAACCGACCCAAGGTACTTGAAGTTGCCTCTATTTGGGATGACCTGTGAGTCAAGCCTCATATCCACGCCCACTTCCCCCGGCTCAGCGCTGAACTTATACTCCAGGTATTCCGTCTTCGTCCTGCTCAGCTTGAAACCCTTAGACTCAAGAGCCTGTCTCCAAACTTCCAGCCTCTCGTTAACACTGGCTCGCGTTTCATCAATCAGAACAATGTCATCAGTGAAAAATCCTCGAAAATAGAGTACTTATAATCACTAAACAGAAATACCCTACGCGACCGCGGGACATTCTTTGCGATCGAGAAGAACAAACTCAACAGCCTCCAAAAATACCCTACGTGTTCGCAAAACTTCCCATGCGAACGGGATGAACACACGCACCTGCACCATGCGATCGCGACAAAACTAATGCGAATACGAAGAAGAAATCTCCAGCCCCCAGCTTCTCAACTCAACTCTACGCAAATGCGAGCCGACCAATGCGAATGCGATGCTCAGGCCTCCAATGGTACGCGAACGCGGTAGAACGGTTGCGAACGCAAAGAAGGAAAAAGGCCAGCTCCCATAATACACTACGCGATCGCGGCCCGATCTTCACAATCGCGAATAAGGCCTGAAACACCAGAAATCAGCAATGCCAAAGAACATGGAAATGATCCGAAACTCATTCGATACTTACCCGAGCCCCCCGGGACCCTGTCCGAACATACCAACAAGTCCCAAAACATAACACGGACCTACTCGATACCTAAAATCACGCATAACAATATCAAAACCATGAATCGCACCTCAAATCGAACTTAATGTACTTTTGAACTTTCAACCTCCAAACTAGTGCCGAAACATATCAAATCAACCAGGAATGAACATAAATTTTGCACACAAGTACCAAATGACATAATGAAGCTATTTCAATTCCCGGAACCTCAATCTGAACCCGATATCATAAAAGTCAACTATCGGTCTAACTTATGAATATTCCAAACCTTCAAATTTCTAACTTTTGCCAATTAGTGTCGAAACCTTCTAGAAATATCCAAATGCAAATCCGGGCATACGCCCAAGTCCAAAATCACCATTCGGACTTAACGGAACCATCAAAACTCCGAATCGAGGTCAAATACTAAAATGTCAAACTTTATCAACTCTTCCAACTTATAACTTCAAACATGAAATTCATTCTCCCAAACTAATTCTGAAACACCTGAAAACCAAAACCGACGATTCACACAAGTCATAATACATCATACGAAGCTAATCAAGACTTCAAATAGCTGAACGGAATGCAAATACTCAAAACGACCGATCGGGTCATTACAGAGAAAATGCCACCCTTATTTTGCCCTATGTGCACAACAATAATGACAATTGTATGGCAAAGACCTCATGCCAAAACCCAAATCAATCTTCCTAACATGTCCACATGTGCCGCAATTATCACAAAATGATAATGCCAAAATTTTATCAAAGATATAAGCTCATAATTTATCAACAAGGTGCACAAGAACATGAAAATAATAAAAATACGGATGGGTGTTCAACATATAAAGCATGACTACGGGTAAATCAATTGTAGCAATCATGTTCATGTAGTATGAGAGTGATTAAGCATGTATCATATGAAGTATATCCTCAAACTAAGGCATATTAATAGCCTAAGTTCTGCTCCGATTATAAGCCACACATAGCACCCGTGTACACGCTCGTCACCTCGTGTACACGTTGCTTTTCACATAACACAAATAACAATTAAGGCCAAATCCCAAGGGGTATTTCTTTCACATAATGTTAGGCAAGATACTTACCTTAAATAAGCTAGATCAATAATTCAGAAAGCCCTTTCCTCTTGAATCGGCCTCCGAATGGGTCAAATCTACCAAAAATAACTCAATAACATCAAACATGGTTATAGAAATTGATTGCAAGTAATAAAGCTCCAATCTTTATCAAATATTAAAAAGTCAACCAAAAAGTCAATTTGGACACGCCTCCCGGAACTCGCCAAAAGTCATAAATCCCGATTTTCCATTTGAATATGAGTCCAAATATACAAGTTTTATCCAAATCTGACTTTAAACTAGGGTTCAAATCTTCGTTCTTTACTTTAGAAAAGTTTCTCCACCCCCCCCCCCCCCCCCCATTTTTCGCTCTTAGATTCACCACTCAAATGCAAAAATCAAAGATAAAATCATGAACAATATCAAATCCGAGTCAAGAACACTTACCTAATCCAAGTGGATAAAAGTCGCCTAAATATCACCCTCAATCCGAGCTCCCAATCTCAAAATATGATAAAATGAGCTCAAAGTCCCAAAAATGACAACTTAAAGGTCTGTCCAGCGATACTCTTCGCGAAAGCGGCCGAAGCCTCGCGTTCACGAAGAACAACCCAGAAATGGCCCAAAATACCCTTCGCAAAGAAAACTACCTAGTTTTTAATGCTCATGTTTGACCTGCTGACAATTCAGACACCGAGCAACATAACAACAATGTCTTTCTTCATCCTCTGCCACCGTTAATTCTGCTTCAAATCATGGTACATCTTCACGGCACCCGAATGAATGGAATACCACGAACTATGAGTCTCCTAAAGGATCAACTCTCTCAACCCATCCATATTAGAAACACATATCCGGCCCTAAAGCAGCAGCACACCATCACCAATAATAGTCACCTCCCTAGCACCACCTCGCAGCAATGTTTCCTTAAGGACAAACAAATGGGGATCATCATACTGACGAGCCTTGATACGCTCAAATAAGGACGAATGTGGTATAACACAAGTAAAATATCCAACCTCATGAACCTGTTGGCCAAATCCTGAACATCCATAGCTAACGGGCTCTCCCCAACTGGAATAAAAACAAGACTCCCCATGCTCTCTGCCTTCCTACTCAAAGAGTCGGCCACCATATTGGCCTTCCCCGGATGATAAAGAATGGTGTTATCATAGTCTTTCAATAGCTCCAAGATTCCTCGCTACCTCAAATTCAAATATATTTGTTTAAACAGATGTTGGAGACTCCGGTGATCCATATATACCTTACAAGACACGCCATATAAGTAATGCCTACAAATCTTAAGTGCGTGTACAATAGCTGCTAACTCCAGCTATTGTAACCATCCATACAACAACGATAACCTAGGAAACTCCTGATCGCAGTAGCGGTAGAAGGTCTGGGCTAACTCTGAACTGCCTCAATCTTTTTCGGATCCACCTTAATCTCCTCAATGGACACCACATGACCCAAGAATGCCACCGAGTCCAACCAAAATACATACTTGGAGAACTTAGCATACAATTTCTTCTCCATCAAAGTCTGCAGCACAATTCTTAAATGTTGATCATGCTCCTCCCTACTACAGAAATACACCAATATATCATCAATGAACATAAGAACGAAGGGATCCAGATAAGGCTAAAACACGTTGTTCATCTAATACATGAAAGCTGATGGGGCATTAGGCCAAAAGACATCACCAAGAACTCATAATGTCCATAGCGTGTCCTGAAGGCCATCTTAGGAATGTTCGAAGCCCTGATCTTCAATTGATGGTACCCTGATCTCAAGTCAATCTTCGAGAACACTCTAGTACCCTGAAGCTGATTAAATAAATTATCAATGCGCAGCAGTGGATACCTGCTCTTGATGGTAACCTTGTTCAATTGCTTGTAGTCAATGCATATTCTCATGGAACCATATTTCTTCCTCACAAGTAGAACCGGAGCACCCCAAGGTGACACACTCTGCCTGATGAAACCTTTATCAACAATTCCTACAATGGTTCCTTCAATTCCTTCAACTCTGCTGGAGCCATGTGATATGTTGGAATACATATGGGTTGTGTGCCCGTTGCAAAATCAATACCAAAATCAATGTCCCTATCGGGTGGCATGCCCGGTACGGCTGCAGGGAAAACATCTGGAAACTCCCTCACCACGAGAACTGAATCAACCGTAGGATTATCAGCACTTACATCTCTAACAAAGGCTAAGTACACCAAGCCCCCCTTCTTAACTATCTGTTGAGACTTCAGAAAAGACACCACCCTACTAGGAACATGACCCAAGTACCCTCTCCATTCCCACCTCGGTAACCCCAGCATATCCACCTCATGGTCTTAGCGTGACAAACAAGAATAGCATGATGCGAAGATAACCAATACATGCCCAAAATCACATCAAAAACTACAATATTAAGCAACAAAAGGTCAACCCCAGTCTCATAGCCCCCAATAGTGACTAAACAAGAACGATAGACATGGTCCACCATAATGAAATCCCCAACGGGTGTAGACACATAAACATGAGTATTTTAGAGAATCACGAGACATATCCAAGTATGAAGCAAAGTAGGATGAAACATACGAATAGGTAGAACCCGGATCAAATAAAATTGATGCATCTCAATGACAGACTAGAACGATACCTATAATAATTGCACCTGATGCAACTGCCTCAGTCCTACCAGGGAAAGTATAACAATGGGCCTGGCCTCCCCCTCTAGGACGACTTCTACCAGTTTGTCATCCACCTCTAGCTGTGTGTGCAGGTGGAGTAGCAGCTGGAGCGGGAACCATAGCGTGGGTACCTTGTTGAGTTTCGCCCATCTGAAGTCTGGGACAATCCCTCACCATATGCTGAGTGTCACCACCCCCAAAATAACCTCTCTGCGTGCGTGTCTGTTGGTATTGAGTCTACCTCGGATGACTAGAATAACCGTTGTAGGAACCCCATGCAGAAGGTGCACTGAAAGATGAATGTCTTATACGAGTGCTCTAAAATCCATGGCTAGCTAGAGCACTACAGGATACCTATAGTGCGAACTGAACAAGTCGACTGAGATGACCTCTGCCATGATGGACCTGGCCCCCAGAGTAAGAGACATTAATCCTCTAAAACCACGAGGCTTCTTAGACTCCCTATTCTACCTTTCTTTCCCACGGATATGCTCTAACCTCCTAGCAATCTCCACAACCTGATGAAATGCAGTCTCAGTCTCATCGCCCGTGCCATCCTAAATTTGAGGTTGTAGACGAGTCCCTCAATTAGGGGTGTTAATAAAAACCCAAAAAATCAAACCAAACCAAATCGACCAAAACACCTGATATCGTTTTAGTTTGAGTTGGTTTTGGTTTTGAATTTTAAAAAGCATCTTAATTCATTATAGGGTTAATAGTGACTTGCTTACACTGGTGATTAACCTTCACTTTAGCTGATTAAATTTGGTTTGGTTTTGGTTTTAATCAAAAAATAACCAAAACAAATCGAACCAAACCGACTATAGAAGTAGCTATTTAAAATTTATTATTATACCTATATATGTATATTTTTATACATAGTTTCTAAAAAATGGTACATGTTAATCGTTTGCACTTTTAGTCTAGTTCTTTGTTATAATAATAATCTAGTCCATTGCCTTTACATTCTAGTTTAATTCGTAGTTTTCTTTTGCTAAGTACAAGAATCTATTTTATGTTAAAAATAATCTATTTTTAATTGAGTCCTTAGATTATTCATTACTATTTGATTCAATTATCATCAATATGTCTTGGTAAATACTAGATTTCTCAAAGAACAATTGATTTGATAGTACTACATTGAAAATATAATAGCCGGAATATGTGTTTAGTACTGTATATATCATATTTAAGAAAAAATAGATAAATAACGGAAATAAACGGAAAAAACCAAAACATTGACAAAAACTGACTTAATTGGTTTGGTTTGGTTCCAATATTTAAAAACTTGACTCACTTGGTTTGGTTTCTTTTAAGAAAACAATCGATCCAAACCGAACCGTGAACACCCCTACCCTCAATAAATTTACCATCTCTCTCTATATCGGTGAAAACCAAGTACATGACAAGATAATTCCATAAACCTCATAGCATAATCGGACACAATCATAATCCCCTGGTGAAAATGCTCAAACTCGCTGTGCAACTCAACCCTGTCGGTCTGTGGAATAAACTCCCTCAAGAAAAGATCAGAGAACTGTGACCATGTAAGTCGTGCTGCACCAGCTGGCCTACTGGCCTCTTAAGTCTACCACCATTTGTGTGCTGACCTAGTCAATATAAAAGTAGTAAGGTCGACCCCGCTCGACTCCACCAAACCCATGGTATGCAGAATGCGATAACACTGATCCAAGAAACCCTGTATAGCCCCCCCCTCCCCCACTGAACTGGGGAGGATGAAACTTATGAAACCTCTCCAAACCCTTTTGTCCCTTAGCCGACACAACCAGCCCTACCTCAGGATGAACTGCAAGTACTAGCTGCACCAGCACAATACCCAGTGTCTGATAAGAATGATGCAGTTGCTCTGGTATACGGGCGGCGGAAGTCTGAACTCCTCTCCCAGCCGGTGAAGTAGTTGGTGCAACCGAAGTCAATACTACATGGGCCAAACTCCCAAACATACTCATGAAGTGAGTAAGGTCTCTTGGAGCCTGGTGTAGCAATAGGCTGCTCAGGTGCTCGAGTAGGTCCCACCTACTCAACATGATCAGGCCCTTGCTCCTCGACTGAAGTTGTTAGTGGCTCATTCGCTGCTGCTCTAGCAGGTGCTCTAGTTTCGGTACGTGCCCCTCCTCAGCCTCGGCATCTCAAGGCTCTAGCTGGGGGAGCTGGTGCCTGCTCAGCTTATCCGGTAGAACGTATCCTCAGCATCTGTGAGAGAATAAAGGAGTAAAGATTCAAACTTTGGAATAACAAATTGACACGATAAAGAATGAAGGAAGGTGATGTTTCCTAACAATTCGGTAGCCTCTTGAATATAAGTACAGCCGTCTCTATATCAATCTGCGAGACTCTACTAAACTTGCCTGTGACTTGTAGAACCTTTAAACCCGTAGCTCTAATACCAAATTGTAACGACCGAAATCCCACCATAGGGGTCGTGATGCCACCTAACCTCTAAGACTAGGTAAGCCAATCATTTAACGTTAAATCAACAAAAGAATAATATAATAAGACAAAATTTAATATAAAAGTGGAGGTAGAGTCAATATAAGCCCAAATAGCAATACTCAATATATCTCCCAAGAACTAGGTAGTACACAATCATGAGCTTTAACTGAATACATAAGGATATCTCAAGTACAATAATGTTCGGATATGAAAAATAATAATATCAATGTAAGGATGAGACCCCAAGGGACTGCGACGATCATGCAGCTCTACCTTGAATCCTCGCGACCGGTTTAATCACTCACTCCCAAGGTACGCTACATCCGACACCTGGATCTGCGCAAAAAAGGACAAAAGTATAGTATGAGTACACCACAATCGATACCTAGTAAGTATCAAAATAACCTGGGTGAAGTAGTGATGAGGTTCAAGTCATATGATATTCACAAGTCAAATAATCTGTGCAATGTTTCAATAATTGGCAACATATATGGTACTGGAAAACAATATCAACATTCTCGTTAGAACATGTGATAACAACTTAAAGTAGAATAGTCCATCTTTGACAATAAATTATCAAATAAAAGTGAAGGCATATGAAGGCATGTTAAATTCAACTAAAAACTCCTTAAAATATATGACGGAGTTTTTAAGAAAACATGTATATGAACCAAATATCAACCCCATTTCAACACATAAACAACATCAAGAGAAACACCCCTAAATCATCACATAACATCAACAACAATGCCACCCTTATTTCGCCGCATGTGCAAATAACAATAAATGCCATCCTTATTTTACCACATGCACATATCACGACCCTTATTTAGCCATGTGGATAACTCGAGAAAACACCACCATTCTTTTGCCCCACTCGCATAATAATAATCACAATCGCACGGCAAAGACCTCGTGCCAACACCCAAATCAATCCGACCAACATACACATGTTCCACAATTATCACATAATAACAATGTTAAAATTTTATAAAAGATATAAGCTCATAATTTATTAATAAGGTTTACAAGGACATGAAAATAGTAAAAATATGGATGATATATAAGGCATGACTACAGCTAAATCAATTGTAGCGATCGCGTTCATGTATTCACATTGTGATTAAGCATGTTTCATATAAATACATCCTCAAACTAAGGCATATACCAGTCATAAGCCACACAGAGCACCCTGTGTACACACTCGCCACCTCGTGTACACGTCGCTTTTCACACAACACGAATGATAATTAAGGGCAAATCCTAACGGGTATTTTCGCTACACAAGGTTAGGTATACCTCAAACAAGCCAAATAAATACTGTAAAAAGCCTTTGCCTCTCAAATCGGCCTCTGAACGGGTCAAATCTAGCCAAAAATAACTCAATAATATCAAACATGACTATAAAAATCAATTCCAAGTAATAATGCTCCAATCTTTATCACATATCAAAAAGTCAACGAAAAAGTCAACCCGGGCTTGCCTTCCAGAACCCGCCAAAAGTCACAAATCCTAACTACCCATTCGAATATGAGTCTAAATATACAAGTTTTATCCAAATCCGACTTCACGAGGTTCAAATCACCATTTTTCACTTTAGAAAAGTTTTGCTAAAACCCCCAATTTTTCTCTCTTAGATTCACTACTTAAATGCCAAAATCAAAGATAGAATCATGAATAATAGTCAAATCTGAGTCAACAACACTTACCCAATCTAAGTGGGTAAAAATAGCATAAAAAATTAGGTAACACCCCATGTTTTTGTACGTGACAGTACGTCGTAAGTCAATTGATGTAAGCTTGAAAATGAGATCGTCTTCGAAAGTATATAAAGTGATTTAATGATGTTACGTCCCATTTTCGTAAGCCTTTAAGAGTTATCAGTCGGGGACAAATGTTTCTAAGGGGACATGTTGTTACACCCCATACGTCAGACGTTATTGTCATTATAGGATTATCTAATGTAATCTCAAAAATGGCGAAATCTTTCTACAAGGATAAGAAAGGTTTACCAAAGTTTTAAGTAAGTTAAGATGAATATGAGACTTGTTAATCATAATTTAAATGAGTTTAAAGTCATGATATGACTATATATGATATTTAGATATGAAATATAATGTTTGGGAAGAATCGGATTTAAGTTGCGGAAAAACCGACTAAGGATTTACCTTGTAATGAAGCTTTTTGAACAATACATTTAGTAAGCTTTATGATTTCATTTTGGGACATATTATATATCATAGTGAAGGTCTTTGAATCTAGTTTCTAATGTATTTAACCGTTCATCGATACGATATCGGAGTACAGAGATATTCGCATTTTTGACAAGGTGGGTTGCTCTGATGGTAAGCGCCCTCCACTTCCAACCAAGAGGTTGTGAGTTCGAGTCACCCCAAGAGCAAGGTGGGAGTTCTTGGAGGGAAGGATGCCGGGGTTCTATTGGAAACAGCCTGTCTATCCCAGGGTAGGGGTAAAGTCTGCGTACACACTACCCTCCCCAGACCCCACTAGTGGGATTATACTGGGTTGTTGTTGTTGTTGTTGTTGGTCAAGCAGCACCCATGGGACCCACAAAGTCGGGGAAAACTTCCAGCTTGTATTTAAGTCAATTCTCCGTCGTTTTAACTCATTTTTCTGGTCCAAAATAGTTCCTAAATCCTCCTAAATGATCTCCAATGGTTCCTCCATGATTCTAGGTTGAGAACCTAAGATGAAAACATGAATCCAACGCTAGATATCTCGTGGTGCTTGCTAGATCGTAGTTCTTCGTCTTGTGGCTGTTTTGGAGGGTTCTTCGAAGGTATGTAACCTCAGATTTCGTGTTGTTCTTGTTGACTAAGGTAATAATCAGTCCCTCCTTCATATATATTTGATTTTCAAGGTGAACTATAAGTGTTTACACACCAACTTTAACACCAAAAGTTGATTCAAGAAGAGAATACAATACCTATATTGTTGTGGTGTTATTGAGGATAGTTGTGGGCCGTGCTTGGCTGAAATTTCATGTTGTTTCTACTGTTTAAAGTGAGTATAAAATCTTACTACATGTACTTGAAGTTGTTTGTGTGTTGGTTTCATTATTTGGGCAAAATACTACAAGAGGAGACTTGAAATAGTTTGAGATGTTATGGGTTTTAATGTACTATTTTGGAAAGGTTGTTTCCATGAACTATAAATGTCTGTAAAATGGGGGAAATAACTTGATTATGATATGGTTTTTGTTGTTATGCATGTCTATATATTTATCAAGTGAATTGGTGAAAGAAGCATACGAAACTTGAGAATGGAAGTAAAGATTAGCTTTAAGTAACTTCTATGGTGTTGTATTGCCATTGAAGGCTGTTGTAAGCTAAATATAACTTGGATTTATACTTGAAGCTACTGTGGGAGGTATGTATATTGTGTTCTTGCTTGTGCTTAAGGTTATCTTGACATTGATTAAGTTAAATGGATGGACTAGACATGAACTAGAGAATAAAGTTGCTAATTGAGCATAATTGGAGTTGTGGATTGTTTTCTTTGTTATACATATATGGTATAAGGCTGGAATCATTGATGAATGACTTCATTATCATGTTAATAATACTAGTAAGTTAAAGTAAGAATTCTATAAGGGGTGATATGGAGTATACGGATTCCAATTGAGCTTGTAGCTCTTCGTGAAGTAGTTGTGACTTGTTGTTGTTATATGGTGTCTTGTTATTGATAATTATGTATTGTTGGATTTCTCTGGTCATTGTTGTTGGTATATGGTATTGGAGGAGGCTCTTATTACAGGGGAGATGCTGTCCAAATATACATAAACGAGCTACTACTTTAAGTTGCGGACTCAGCCTTTATACAACACTGATTTTGAATCTCCTTATGCTATGGTAGATTGAGTTGAGTTGTTTGAAGAATTGCTTGGAAGGTATTAAGGACTCAATGGAGTTAAGGTATGTTAAGGCTATCCATTCTTTCCTTTTGGCATGATCCATATGATACAAACGAAATGTACAAATGCGAAACTTTCATAAATGACTCTATTCATAGAAGTACTAAGGGTGCCTATATTATTGATTCCCCATGTGTCCTATTATTATATCTTCTGTTTATGGGTATCAGAAAAATACGTAAGTTGCTAAAGTTTATCCGAAGGCATATTGATCTTATGACATTCCGAGAAATATTACTGACTTATATTATGCATTACATTCATTTATACATGTACATTGACCCATGACCAGATGGCGTTATATACGCGTATATTATATATATATGAGGTGATAACGACAAGGTCGGGAATCCAAACTAGAGTAAGAATTTGAAAAGTAAATGCGGAAGCAATAACAATAAGGAATTGAACAACTAGAACTAAAGGGCAGAAAATAAAGGATATGGGAAAATTCAAGGAAAGAATTCCAAAAACTTCCAAGAACGCAAGTTCTATAGCCTTGACAAGATCAAAGCAACAACGTCTTGATTTATTGAAGAAATCAAACGCCTTTACTTAAAAGCAAATCAAAACAATAGATTCGGATCTTGACCGCTTTACGAGTAACTTGAGACAACAATTAATAACTAGTATTAATCGCCTTCTAAGAATACCACAAAGAAATCAAAGATATCACAATAGAGAAGTAATCTTACTACCTTGAACTATGAACTAGTAAAGGTTGAAAGATAAATCTCAAAGCACAAGTAACAAAGGTTCAAAAGAACTCTCAAGTATGATATACTTAATCAATAATGAAGTGTCTCAATGAATGAGAAGAACTCCTTATTTATAGGAGTACTAAGGCACAAAAAGTCCTTAAAATTAGGTAGGGTGGTTGCTAAGGCATAAAAAGTCATTACAATTAGGTAGGGTGATTGCTAAGGAGTAAGAAAAGTCATTACAATTAGGTGG
>AWOL01S0040920.1:128707-152134 GCA_000715115.1 Nicotiana otophora
GAAGGTGGTTGGAGTTGCTTAAGGATTATGATATCACCATTCTTTATCATCCCGGAAAGGCCAATGTGGTGGCCGAGGCCTTGAGTCGTAAGGTAGAGAGTCTGGGCAGCTTAGCATACTTACTGATAGAAGAGAGGCCTTCAGCCTTGGAGGTTCAGGCCTTGGCTAATTAGTCTGTTAGATTGGATATTTCCGAGCCGAATCGAGTTTTGGCCTGTGTGGTTTCTCGGTCTTCTTTATATGATCGCATCAGAGAGCGCCAGTATGATGATCCACATCTGCTTGTCCTTAAGGACATGGTTCAGCACGGTGATACCAAGGAAGTCACTATTAGATATGACGGTGTATTACAGATGCAGGGCAGGCTATGTGTACCTAATGTAGATGGTTAGCGTGAGCTGATTCTCTAGGAAGCTCACAGTTCGCGGTACTCAATTCATCCAGGCGCCGCAAAAATGTATAAGGATTTGAGACAGCACTATTGGTGGAGGCGGATGAAGAAAGATATAGTTGGGTTTGTATCTCGGTGTTTAAATTGTCAACAGGTAAAGTACGAGCACCAAAGACTGGGCGGATTGCTACGGAGACTTGAAATTCCGGAGTGGAAGTGGGAGCGTATTACCATAGACTTTGTAGTTGGACTCCCACGGACTTTGAGAAAGTTTGATGCTGTTTGGGTGATAGTAGATCGGTTGACCAAATCTGCGTATTTTATTCCAATCAGTACTAATTATTCTTCGGAGTGGTTGGCTGGGATTTATATTCGTGAGATTGTTCGCCTACACGGTGTGCCATTGTCCATTATTTCAGATCGGGGTACGCAAATTACCTCACAGTTTTGGAGGGCAGTGCAGCAAGAATTGGGCACACAGGTTCAGTTGAGTACAACATTTCACCCTCAGACGGACAGACAGTCCGAGCGCACTATTCAGATATTGGAGGATATGCTACGCGCTTGTGTCATTGATTTTGGGGGTTCTTGGGATCAATTTCTGCCACTCGCAGAGTTTGCTTACAATAATAGCTACCAGTCAAGCATTCAGATGGCTCCGTATGAAGCATTATATGGGAGACAGTGTCGGTCTCCGGTGAGTTGGTTTGAGCCTGGTGAGGTTAGACTATTGGGTACTGACTTGGCTCAGGATGCTTTAGAGAAGGTCAAAGTAATTCAGGAACGGCTTCTCACGGCACAGTCTAGACAGAAGAGTTATACCGACATGAAGGTTCATGATGTTGTTCACATGGTTGGGGAGAAGGTTCTCCTCAAGATTTCACCCATGAAGGGTGTGTTGAGGTTCGGGAAAAAGGGCAAGTTGAGCCCTTGGTATATTGGGCCTTTTGAGATACTTAAGCAAATTGGGGAGGTGGCTTATGAACTTGCTTTGCCACCTAGTCTATCAGGTATTCATCCAGCGTTCCATGTATCCATGCTCCGAAAGTATGTCGGGGATCAGTCTCACATTTTGGATTTCGGTACAGTACAATTGGACCGTAATTTGACTTATGATGTGGAGCCAGTGGCTATTTTAGATCGGCAAGTTTGAAAGTTGAGGTCAAAGAACATAGCATCAGTGAAGGTGCAGTACAGGGGCCAGCCAGTCGGAGAAGCTACTTGGGAGATTGAGCAGGAGATGCGGAGCAAATATCCACACTTATTTGAGACCCAAGGTATTATTCTAAACGCGTTCAAGGACAAACGTTTGTTTAAGAGGGGAAGAATATAACGACACGGCCGGTCATTTTGTGTATTATAACCCTGTTCCCCCATTTACTGCTCAATTTATGCTTTATAGTTGTTTTATGACTAATCAGGTTAGTGGGTTCGGGTCCGGAAGGAATTCAGAGTGAAATGAGACACTTAGTCTTATAATTAAAAATTTAAGTTAGAAAAGTGGACTGTATATGGACCTATGTGTAAACGACCTCGAATTTGAATTTTGATGATTCCAATAGCTCTGTATAGTGATTTTGGGCTTAGGAGCGTGTCCGAAATATTATTTGGAGGTCCGTAGTGGAATTAGGCTGGAAATGCTGAAAGTTGAATTTTTGGGAAATTTGATCGGGGGGTTGACTTTTTGATAACGGGGTCGAAATCCGATTCTGAAAATTTGAGTACCTCCGTTATGTCATTTATGACTTGTGCACAAAATTTGAGGTAAATTGGACATGATTTGGTAGGTTCCGGAGTCATTTGTAGAAATTAGAAATTTCAAAGTTCATTAGGCTTGAATTGGGGTGTAATTCATGGTTTTAGCATTGTTTGAGGTGATTTAAGGGTTCGACTAAGTCCGTATGATATTTTAGGACTTATAGGTATATTTGGTTGAGGTCCCAAGGGGCTCGGGTAAGTTTTGGATGGTTAACGGATCATTTTTGGCCTTGGTGAGATTGTTGATATCTGCTGCTGCATTTTTTCTGATTTTTTTTTTTCGCGTTCGTGAATGGGCCCTCGCGTTCGCGAAGAGTGTTTTCTGAGTGTGAGGTTTTGTTCTTCGCGTCTGCGAAGGGCATGACGCGAACGTGAAGGTATGGTCTGTGTGTGCATCGCGAACGCGTGAGAGGTATCGCGCTCGCGAAGAGGAGTGAGGCTATTGGGGACCCCCGGGTCCTTGTTCTACGTATTCGCGAGGTGGCAGTCACGTTCGCGAAGGTCTGAGCTGGTAAATCTTCGCATTCGCGAAGCCGTGGTCGCGTTCGCGAAGGGTAAGATTTGCAAAGCTTCGCGTTCGCGAAGTCACGGTCGCGTTCGCGAAGGGTTAAATTTGTGGGAAGTCGAGTTGTGCTTCGCGAACGCGAGGGACCTGTCGCGTTCGCGAAGAAGTGAGGTTTGGACAAAGAGTTTATGTCAGTTTTAGACGGATTGGAGCTCGGGAAAAGGCGATTTTCGGGAGTTTTTCACGAAAAATAACGGGGTAAGTGTTCTTAACTCAGTATTGGTTAAATTACCCGAATCCATGGTTGTTTTTATCATTTAATTGGCGAATTAAGTTGGAAAAGTTTAAAAACCCTCTTAGTTTAAATTGAAGATTTGAGGGTCGAGTTGGGGTCGGATTTTGATAAAATTGGTATGGTTAGACTCGTAGTTGAATGGGCTTTCGGATTTTGTAACTTTTATCGAGTTCCGAGACATGGGCTCCACAGGCGATTTTTAAGCTAAAATTCAGATTTTTATGGAAAATTAGCATTTTCTTATGAAGTTAATTCCAATAAATTTTGTTGACTGAAACGAATTATTTGTGACTAGATTCGAGGCATTCGGAGGCCGATTTGCGAGGCAAAATTATAGCAGAGTAAAGAATTTCACGCTCTGAGGTAAGTAACAATTTTAAATCTGGTCCTGAGGGTATGAAACCCCGGATTTTGGAATTATGTGATTATTTTAGAGGTGACGCACATGCTAGGTGACGGGCGTGTGGGCGTGCACCGAAGAGATTGTGACTTGGTCCGTCCCAGGAAACTATAAAGTTGAATAATTTGTTGTTAGCTATATGCTCTTTATGTGTTGATAAAATTTGATTGTAAATCATGTTAGAAATCATGCTTAGGTTATGTGATAGTACTGTTGGGACCCACAGATGTCGCGTACTTGTTGAATTACCTGCTAAATGCTATATGTACTCAGTCTCAGCTTTTACTTGCACATTTTATCTCAGTCTCTGTTATTATTATTGATACATCATATCATTGTTGTTTGGGCTGATTTCATGATTATTAAGAGCCCGAGAGACTGGAGAGATTTATGACTGAGTGAGGCCGAGGGCCTAATTGTGAGATATTAATACTATAGCACGTGAGTTATCCGTGCAGCACGTGAGTTAGCCATGCAGATCCTTATATTATACTATAGCACGTGAGTTGGCCGTGCGGATCCTTATATTATACTATAGCATGTGAGTTGGCCGTACGGATCCAGATATTTATATTATGGCACGTGAGTTGTCCGTGCAGATTATAGCGCTTGGGATGTAGGAGCCGCTCCGAAGTCTATACACCCCCAGTGAGCGCGGGTACCCATTGAGAGTGAGTGATGAGGGTTGGGAGCCCAGGGAGTAATGAGGGCTGGGAGCCTAGTGAGTGATTGTTGTACTAAGAGGTTGTACTTGATTTTTATTTGTTGTTGCACTTAGTTGCTATCTGTCATTGTTGTGAAATCTCTGAAAGATTGTTGATATACGGATTACATGAACAAGAACTGTATAAAAACTATTCTTTGCTGGAATTACTGGAAATGAACCATAACTGTGTAGTTACTATCTTCAGTTCCTTATTTATTATTGTTACTTGCTGAGTTGGTTGTACTCATACTACACCCTGCACTTCGTGTGCAGATCCAGGTCTTCCCGGACATAGCGGGTGTTGATTCTTTCGCGTGGTTGATTTTCAGGAGATTTTGAGGTAGTTGCCGTGTTCCGCCGACCTTGTCTCCCCTTCTCTATCTCTTTGTTTACTGTTTTTGGTCTCAGACTATTATAGACTATATTTTCCAGACTTGTATTCATATTAGATGCTCATGTACTCAGTGACACTAGGTTTTGGGGAGTGTTTGTATTGTATTTAAATATTATATTTTCAACCTTAAAGAGAAGTTTTGGTTTATTGAGATTATCGGCTTGCTTAGTATCGAGATACGCGCTATAACAACAGGTTGGGATTTTGAGTCGTGACAGCTGCCTTCATATGGAGAAGCTGTCATTTATTATCCAATGTCAAAGACAACATCCGACAGGTGTAGGACAAGTCGGGCATGCACAGGTGAAGTCGAACAGGTATACGTGGAAAGCTATTGCATTAAAGGAGTTTCATTGTATATACATGGAATTATGGAACATATGAATTTTCTTCAGAAAATTGTCTAATAGTGTTTCATTGGAAGAAACTCTATTTTTGGCCTAAAGTTCAAGGTGTATTTTAATCTTTGATTCTTGATAGGGTATATTTCTGAAACAAAGAAGCTGGGACTGCTTGGAGCCACTCCTTATCAAACGTTTCTTTTAGATGAGATTTGAGAGGCCACTTAATACTTTGATATGTCAAATTCAATATGTACAGGTTCCACTGGGCAGGTATGCATTTACTGAAATCATTATCACCTGCTGATAATGATCAATCATTGAACAAGAATAGCCTGTTGTTCAGGGACTTGAAAAGCTTCGTTTGTTGGTGGCTGCTTATTTGGGGCTTAAATGCATCTATTTAACAGAATAATTCAGTGTAAGACTTATGAGCTGTATTTGTTTAAAGGGTTCTTTTAAAGATGATTATGTTTCTTCTACAGATGATTATGTTGTTGAAAATGAAAAGGAAAAAGAAATACTAGTTGATAAATCTTCTGTACAGTTGGTTGCTCCATCAGTTGGAGAAGAGATTAAAGAAATAGTTAATCCTAATATTGAAAAACCTATGAACTCAAAACACAATGTGACATCAGAAGTCAATGTTATTTGTGATCCTGCAGTAGAAGTTGTTTGTAGTGAGAAAACTAGGAGTGCAAAGAGGCCCAAGGAAGGCCGTTTCAATAGGCAATCAACAATGGATACTGGACTGCAACGATCAACGTCCCGGGTTATAAGCGTGCCCCATGGTGCAAAGGCCGAACTGAGTGTTGCACGTTGGCGATTATGGCTAAGTTCGGTTTCACAAGAAGCTATTCAAGGGTGGGTTCCTCGAAGTGAAGACTCATTTGAAAAATTGAACAAACTCAGTTCTGCAGTATCTTTAAATTGCTCATTCTTCCATCAAACTTTTACTTATTTATTTTTGCTCTTACAGTCTTACTAATTTGATTTTCTTCCATACTTTCTCTGTTGTTTGGATACCTATGTACTCATCAGATCAATCTTTTAAAGCGAATTCATGAAGCCACTAACTTTTAAAGGGGAAAGTTGGCATTTGACTTGATTTTGAGTGTTGTTATGAGTTTGCTTTATTAATAATCTCTGCTACAGATCATTATTGTAATGACCCGACTAGTTATTTGGAGCTCTAGCGCATCGTTCAGTGGTTTGAGGCCTTGAGTAGCTTCACTTAAGGTATTATGACTAGGGGTAGGCATTCGGTACTTCGGTACGGTATTTATGAATTACGGTTCGGTATTCAGTATATCAATTATGCATACCAAATACCGTACCAAAGTAGTTCAGTATGATTCGGTATTTTCTTGTTCGATTCGGTACAGTTTTGGTATCTTACCGTCCCTATCTAACATGACAAATAGTGGCACTGGCCACCGGTGATTCGGTGAAGTAGTGGCAATTTGCATACCAGATTTGGTAAATAAACACCTCAAATACATACGAAGCATACAAAATTAGAATAGCACATATCCATTGGAGGTTATTCTCATTCACACGCATGCATCATTTTCTATGATAAAACTAAGGAAGCAAGACAAAACTATGTACTGGGAATGAGATATAAAAATCTTTACACCATTGTTCTATTTGGTAACTTCACATTCATATTGTTTCTCATAAATGGTTGTGAGTATGAAGAAAGCTGCAAAACTTGATGCTTTCTGTTGGTTACAAGAATGTTATTGGAGCTCGAAATGCTTCTTGGCGTATTATGTCTTCCATTGAGCAGAAAGAAGAGTTGAAATAAAATGAGAACAATGTAAAGTTGATTAAGGGATACAGGCAGAAGGTAGAAGAGGAGCTGTCCAAGAAGATTTGCCATGATATTCTAGAAATTATGGACAATCATCTCACTCCATCTTCTGGTACAGGAGAAGCTACTGTCTTTTGTTACAAAATATAAGATTTAATGTTTAATAATCCATTCTAACTGTTCGGTATTTTAGTATATCAAAATATCGAAACCTCAATACCGAGGACCGTACTGAAATACCGAATAACCGAAAACTTGATACTGAATTATATCGAAATACCAAATAAACTGATACCGAAATACCGAGTTAATTTGGTCCGGTTCAAAATTCACTTTTTTGAATTTTATGCCCATCCCTAATTATGACTTGTACGTATGGCCGAAATTGAATTTCGGAAAGTTCAGAGTTGATTTGGAAAGAAAATTCTAATTTTGGAAGCTGTAAGTTGGAAAAATTGTCTAAGGTTTAAATTTTAAGTAAACGACCTCGGAATCAGGATTTGAAGGTTTCAATAGGTTCGTATAATGATTCCGAACTTGGGCGTACGTTCGGGTTGAGTATTGGATCACCCGGGAGCATTTTGGTGCTTATTGTGGAAAGTTGGTATTTTAAAGGTTTTAGAATTTTCTAAGTTGGTTTGAGGTAGACTTTGGTGTTATCGATGTCCGTTTTTTTTTCCGAGCCTTGAAATAGGTTCGTGTCATGATTTATGACTTGTGTGTAAAGTTTAGCGTCATTCCAGAAAGTTTAAGTGTGATTCCGACACATTCGGCGAAGTTTGAATGTTTGAAAATTTAAAGAAGATTTTGATCATCAATTCATAATTTTGATGTTGTTTGACAAGGTTCGAGGCTTCGACTAAGTTCGTGTCATATTTTGGGATGTGTTGGTATGTTTGAACGGGGTCCCCGGGGCCTCGGGTGCAAATCGAATTGGAAAGGATCGAGTTTGGAGTTGGGAAACTGCTGAGGTGCACCAGGTCTGGTACGACCGCACCTGCGAAGGATTTGGTCACAGGTGCAAAATCGCAAAAGCGGCCAAGGGGTCGCAGAAGCAGTTCTGGGAGAGCTGGGTATTGGTTGCAGGTGTGTGAAGGATTTCCGCATCTGCGAGCCCGCAGATGCGACGAGGATCCGTAGATGCGGAGTTGGTGAGGTGTGGCTAGCCCCGCAGAAGCGGAAGGGATCACGCAGGCGCGGAAGCGCAGAAGCGAGAGGAGGACCGCAGAAGCGCCCTCGCAGGTGCGAGCTTTAGGCCGCAGGTGCGGCTGGTCGGGGCCTAAGTGACTTCCACAGGAGCGGATATTTTTCCGCAGAAGTGGAGCTGCAGGTGCGGCTTGGGTGTCCTAGGTGTGAACATGCATGGGTAGAATATATGTTGCTTAATCGGGACTTTTGCTTATTTCACTCATTTCTCTCTTGGTTTGGGAGATTTTTGGAGGGCTTCAAAGGGAGACTTTCATCATCTATGCCAAGGTAAGTTAATCCGAGCTATTGTAAATTAAATACATGGATTCTATAAGGATTTAAATATGGAAATTAGTAGAAATTGTGGGAGTTTGGTAGAAAACCTAGAATTTGGTATTTTTGGATTTTGACCACGAAATTAGATATGGAATTGAGAATAAATCATATATTTGAGTTCGTATTGTTATGGGTAATGTTTATCTTCAAATATTTTTGGAATCCGGGCACGTGGGCCCGAGGATTGACTTTATCGACTTTTCGAGCGGAGTTGAAAATTTGTTTAAATCGATTTATTACGAGTATTGGAGTATATTTTTATTGGTTTGCACATTTGTTTGACTAGTTTAGGATCGTTTGGCCTTAAATTGAAGAGTTAGAGAGGCGTTGGAGCTGGTTATGGAACTTCGGAGCGAGGTAAGTCTCATGTCTAACCTTGTGAGAGGGAAACTACTCATAGGTGATATTTATTGTTATGTGCAACTAGTTGTGGGTGCTACGTACGCACGAGGTGATGAGAGTCCGTATATAGCTAAATCATGTTTATGTCCGGGTAGACTTAGGACCTTATCATGTAATATTTGAATTATTTGAACTCATTCTGCTGGCTTAATTAATTGAGTTATAATTGAAATTGATTTAGAAATAAATATATGTATACTAGGCCGAGCCTTATCACTTTGAGTTGTGGGTGAGTTATTTGAGAAACGGTAAAGATTATATTTATGTTGTGCTCATGTATTGTATTATAATCACGTGTCTCATGATTCGGTAACTTTCTTCCTTTCTTGTGGAGCGGGCCGAACGCCTCGGCAGTATAATAGATGCATCTATGGTTCGTGTCACTCGACCCTCGGCAGTGTACACATTATTCTAGATCGGGCCGAACGACCTCGGCAGAATCGTGCGTTATATCGCTAGTAGTCTGAATATACACGAGATAAACCTTCCACTGATGCCCGACATATTTTATGGCATTTCTTATTTATTTGGTATTGACACTTGGCATTTCCTAAGCTATTGAGGTAGAATACAAGATCGGAAAATTTATACTTTAAAAGAAATATTTGGAAGATTATGAAATTTATAGATTTACCCCACAATCGTTGTGCACTTCATATCAGTTATAAATTATTATATTATTTTATTGGACCTCTAGTAAGCGTCGATGTCGACCCCTCATCACTACTTATTCGGGGTTAGGCTAGATACTTACTGGGTACACGTTGATTTACGTACACATCCTGCACTTCTGCACTAAATACGTAGGATCTGACAGGTTCATTTGGTGATCATAATGGCGCGTAGTTGCATCTATTGAGGAGACTTTATGTGAGCGGCAAATCAGGCTACACATCGCAGTCTACCGAGTCTCCATCGTACAATTTATTTTATCCCGTCTTATTTACATTCTGGAAAAATGTATTATTATTATTGTACTCCTCAGAAAATGCTCATGCACTTGTGACACTGGATTTTTGGGTTATACTAGTTGAAGCTTAGGGTTTCGTACAAAATTATCGCCTTTCATTTATTTTATAAATTACAAATATTGTACGTTCCTGTCACGACCCAACTCTCCTGTAGGTTGTGATGGCGCCCAGCTCCGCCGCTAGGCAAGCCAACAGTGAACTAACCACGTGGTTACTCCTTTTAATAAGTTTTCAAGTAATTAAATTTCATTGATTAAAAAATTACGAAACAAAAAACTTAAATAAATAAGACGAAACAGCTAAGTGCAATCATAACAATAGTAATAATTCCAAAACCATGAAGTCTACTAGTGTGTGTGCCAAGACCTGGTGTCACAAGTGTATTATCTACTAGTAGAATATACAAAATACTAAGCTATTGTCTGAAATAAAGTAGACAAAAAACAAAACACAAAGAATGACTTCGGGTGCTGCAGAACGGCTCGGAAGGCAGCTCTGCTCAGTCTCGGAGAATCAGGGGTGTGCGTCGGGGTAACTACCGGATGCACCTGCCTCATAACCTGCACGGTTAGTGCAGAAGTGTAGCGTGAGTATATAAATAATATGGGCCCAGTAAGTATCAAGTCTAACCTCAAAGAAGTAGTGACGAGGGGTCGACATCTACACTTACTATAGGTTAACAATAAAATGCAGGAATTACAAAATAAGCATGGATTATGTAAAATAATTAATACAACTTAGTAACCAGCAGAGAATAATAATTCTTTCACTAACAATAAATTCCGAGTCAATTCATTTCATTTAAATAGTTATAACCGCTTAAACCATAATTTAATATGATCCAGAAATATACTGTGTGTCACGCCCCAAAACCGAGGAGCGTGACCGGTGCTCAACCGAGTGAACCCGACTAAGCAAGCCTGTTAGATTTTATTCTACCCAAATTCATCCGTGAATAAAAAGGAGATGTACTCCATTAATCAAATACTGAAGAGATTTCGTTAACCGCTTCCATTTTATTCCCATTAACAACATCATTCAATATTTTCAAAATAGTACGAGTTTATAGATTTAATGAAAAAACATGTTGCCAAATACCAACAGTTCTAATCCAATTCCCAACATCAAATACCACCCACAACTTGTCTATGGAGCCTCTAAGTACAACTGAAACAAAAGATACATGACCCCGAAATGAAGTGGGGCTAACCAAATCAGCTGAAAAGAGTGTATAGCTATTACTGATCAATGCCACCTACTGTAGAACCACCTACATCCATTAAAGATGCAGCGCCCCCGGTAAAATGGACGTTAGTACTATCGAATAGCACTAGTATGTATAGCTAGAAATCCTCTTTCAAAATAGAATGCCCATATGATCTATACGTGGAACACATAATATATAATGTAACTGAAACAACCTGTACAAATTAGGTTTACAAAAGGGGCACCTATAATGTGTCTCATTAGACCATCCTTAGTGTTCACATATCATATTATACACTTATGCGTTTCATAGACCGTTCATAGTGTTTATTCATACCGTACACCTATACCTCTTATACACAATGCACATATGCGTTTCATAGACAGTCCACAAGATTTCATATCACAATGGATTTCATAAAACAATGTACCTATGCGTTCATAGACCGTCCATAGGATTTCATATCACAATGCGCCTATAGCTTTTCATAGACCGTCCACAGGATTTCATATCACAATGGATTTCATAACACAATATACCTATGCGTTTCATAGACCGTCCACAAGATTTCATATCACAATGGATTTCATAACACAATATACCTATGCGTTTCATAGACCGTCCACAGGATTTTATATCACAATGTACCTATACGTTCATAGACTGTCCACAGGATTTCATAACATAATGTACCTATGCGTTTCATAGACCGTCCACAAGATTTCATATCACAATGGATTTCATAACACAATGTACCTATGCGTTCATAGACCGTCCACAGGATTTCATATCACAATGCACCTATGTGTTTTATAGACCGTCCACAAGATTTTATATCACAATGGATTTCATAACACAATGTACCTATGCGTTTCATAGACTGTCCACAGGATTTCATATCACAATGTACCTATGCGTTCATAGACCGTCCACAGGATTTCATAACACAATGTACCTATGTGTTTCATAGACTGTCCACATGAATTCATATCACAATGTACCTATGTGTTTCATAGACTGTCCATAGGGTTTCATAACACATTGAAAACAAAAGTACAAATACGTACATCTCATAACCTTTCACACCACATATCACCTAATCTGTACTTTCAACCACTTACAACATTATTATTCCATTGGCTCTTTTGGCCATACATGTGATTCTTTATTCATGGCGCAATGGCCGTATATCATATTCCATACTTTCATTTCTTCCCTTTCATAGATTATCATCATAATTATCAACAAGTAGAATATTCCAAAAATAACAACTTTAAGTTCATTAGTAATGAAGGCTTTAAACACAATCGATATCTTTCCAATAAATGGAGTAAAATGATTGGAAATCGAAGCACAAGTTAAAATCATACACAATTTTCACTCACGAATATGTAAGAACGCAAAACACATTCAAAATTACTTACAAAGAATATCATTAGCTAAAACAGCCACATATGGGCATCACTTGAGTTCATAACTTTTAGTCGATTATATTGTCGGAGTAAATTTTAGAATAGTTGAGTCAAAGCTCATTTCATAATCTTTCTCACATTATTTCATTTCATTGGCACCATTGGTCATAAGTATAACTTTCACTATTGGCACGTTGGCCACACTTTATATCCCCAATTCACTGATTTTACTTCCAACCATCTTTATAAGTTATCAACAATAAGACATTCCCAATCAAGACTTTAGGTACACATATGATCAATTAAGAGTCTTAAGAATATTGAGATTTTCTCACACAATTTGGTATACTAACTTTCATTTGAAATACGATTCAAAGCCACAACATTTTAATATGCAACCCATACTTTGAAACTCACGGGAACATTATGAAATTCAATTCCAAGAGAGAAAGTTTAGCCAACATACCTCACTTGAGCTTCCTTACACTCTAAGTGTTCCAGAATTCTTAGCAACTTCAATCTATTGTAGAAATATAACAAATTGAATAAAAATTAGGAAGATGATCATGGTTCTAGCTCATTTGAGCATTTTATCAAACACTTATTGTGCATTAAGGTTCCAAGGTCCTTTTCTGGAGAATTCCATCATCCCGCAACCCAATCTTTATCATTTTTAGCTCAACAATCTTTCTACAACCTTTTATAGCACATGCATGTAAATAAACAACCCCCTGTCCAGAAATTATCTTGCTAATTGTCCATTTCTACATAAAATTTGAAAATGAGGGTTAGGGTGTAGAATCTTACCTCTAGGATGAAGACCTAGTGAGTTTCCCTTCTTAATCTTCCAAAACTTGGGCACGAATTGAAGAACACCTTCTCACTCTAGGTCACTCTCTCTCATTCTAAAATATCAAATTATAGCTCAAAATGGCCCAAAGAGTGTATTTAATGAAATAGGGTCGGGCTTTAAAAATCCAAAAATGGAGCTTCGGAACGGTTCTGCGGTCGCATATGCGACCGAATAATGGATATGCGGACCGCATATCGGTCGCATAATTGATGAAAAAAATGATCAAAAATTTGTCTGTGTATGCGGTCACTATGCGGTCCGCATACCTGTTATGCGGTCGCATAGTCGACCGCATAGCTTCTTCCAGAATAGCCCTCTCCTGTTCACTTCTGCGGCCTTTATGCGGCCCGTAGAGTGATTATGCGGTTGCATAATGGACCGCATAAACGCACTTTTCCGCCAAAACATTTCTTTTACTTTCCCGTGCAATGTTCAACCCAAAAAGTCTGAATCGCAGCGAGCAAGCTCGCCGCGAAGAATTTCTACAATTCTAAAAAACGTAAGCCTAGTCCGGCACCATGAAACATTCTTTTCTTTGCAAACGTTACCGGGCTTTACACTTAAGTACTTCGAAATTTTTTGAGGTGTTACATTCTCCCCCGCTTAGGATCATTCATCCTCGAATGAGGGTAAAAATCCGTCATTAGCATCTTATGCAACTTAGTTTGTTTTATACCACAAACTAGCAGCCCCAAATTTGACTAACTCCCTAAATTTCCAAATATTTCGCCAGAGTTTCCTTTGTAATTAGGCCTATCCACCTGTCAGAGAGCCCCAGAAACACATCCTAACAACATATACAAAAATCCATCGATGTAGCATAACATAAAACAACACCAACTGCGGCCTCACAAGCAATATTTTACCAGCAAGGAACACCCTTAATACCTATTGTACAAACGATACATAATTCATAGAAATAAACTCTTAGAATTTTCATAGATCACAACTTTATAAATACATGGCTATTCAAACAAATAAGGATATTTTTCTTCATTTCTTCCTCGACCTCCCAAGTAGCCTCTTCAACCTGTTGGTTTTCGCCATAGCACTTGACTGAGGCAATATTAACTTCCGGACTTATCTAACAAGAATAAAAAATAGTTGCTCCTCATAATCCAATTATTCATTAACACCACCTTCTTATACACAGACACATGAAACACCGGGTACACGGAGGACAATAATAGGGAAACATCATACTCATAGTTTGGCCTATTTCCTTCAAAATTACATAAGGCCTGATGTGACTACATATACTTTACCTTCCTTAACAGTATCTATGCCGAACACCCAAACTAAAACTTTTGAGACCTCCAATAATTACTCTAAGATGTGCTAGCATGAATATGACCATAAAACTTTCTATCCAATATATTTGATCAAGGAATGATGCTTCTTCTTTGACATAATTGAACCTTTAACCCCCATAGGTTTAATAAAAATAGGAACAACGAGGAACAACGAGGTTTGAGATTGGGCTGGAATTATTCAAGAATCCATCTATGTGCCGAGCACGGCATTTCGAGAGGTTATGTCCTAAGAGACATGAAGGTTACTACCAATAGTGCTGACATGGTTAATCATTGTGATGACATCATTGATTCAACACATGAGGCGTAGAGTTGCCTAGTAGGCATTGATAATGTAGGGGTCATGTTCATGATTCTGAGATTTAAATAAATGAGTCATTTTAGACATGTATCATATGGGAGGCATGGTCGGGAGGATAAAGACATTAGCGTCGGTTATTCTTGGAAGACTATGAGCCATGAAGAGGATAACAACAATTGTTTCATTCCATACGTGCCTTGTTTGGCAATAGTAAGACTCGGAGAGAAATAACACTTATGTAACACCAGTCGCCTCTTGGAATGTAGGGAAAATCAGTTTAACTTGAAATGAGAATATTTTGGCACCCCGAATGTGATATGTGTTTCAAAATGCATGAAATTGCATTATGCTCTTAACATTAACTGACACAAGGAATCTATGTCACAAGACCATGGGGATGAAAAAGAAGTTGAACACTTATGAGATTATTATCATTCTCACAACTTAACCTTTGCCAATAGTTGATCCTATATGATAGGACTAGAGATACAACAAACTTGTCTTTCAAATCAATATGCTCATCATAAGACTATTTAACTTTCAACCACACACGAGTGAAATCATGTAGATAGGACATCTTAATATTGGGGTTGAGGGACTTACTTGTTGTCCCTTGGTTATTGGGGCAGTGCCTTAGCTGGTGGCCCTTGACTCCGCACCCGAAACATTCATCCGTGCCACGTCGGCATACCCCCAAATGACGCTTCCTACACTTGGGACATGGGGCCCTCTGCTGCAGCTGAGAATCCCCATTTGACTAGGCCCTGATGGTAGTGCTCTAGCTGAAGACTGAGCAACTGACTGTGTGGGTCTGGATGACACTCTCCTATGTAATGCCTTTCCACCATTACCCCCATTGTATGAGCCACTAAGATTGCCCATGGATCTGGTCTTTTTGTTATTATCTAGCTCTCTCTTTCTTTTTAACTTTCGATCCTCTATAGCTTGAGCAAACTCCACCATTTTTCCATAATTCATATCAGAATTCAAGGCAGCCGTAGCGGCCTCATTATTTACCAAGGGACTAAGTCCTTGCACAAACCGGCGCACTCTAGCCTCCATAGTGGGCAACATGTAAATAGCATACTTGGACAGGTGTGCGAATTTCATATGGTACTCCCACACACTCAGGCTACCTTGCCTCAGGCTCTCAAACTCAGTGGCATGGGCCCCCTTAGTCTCGGCAGGCAAGAAGTGGTCAATGAAAGCATCGATAAATCTTGAGTTCTATCGCACGATCTGGAGTATCAAAGAAGTGTGAATTTCCTAAATATCCAAGTAGCCTCCTCATTATAGATGTGATCGACAATACACCGATAAGATCTCTACTAGACACGGCTCCGAGATATCCTAGGACACTTTAAAATCTTAGGCTCTGATACCAAGTTTGCCACGCCCCAAACTCGGGGAGCGCGACCGACGCTCAACCCAGAGAACCCGGCCGAGCAAGCCTATTAGTTACCCAAACTCAGCCATGAATAAAGAGGAGATGTACTCCATTAATCAAACATTTAAAAGATTTAATTAACAACTTCCTTTTCATTCCCATTAGCAGCTTCAATCATAATTTCCAAAATATTACGAGTTTATAGAATTAATGAAAAATATGACTTCCAAATACCAACATTTCTAGTTCAATTCCCAACATCAACCCCAACCCACAACCTGTATACGGAGCTTCTAAGTAGAATAGAAGAGTAATATGGAAATGCCGGCAACAAGGCCCCGGCTATACCTCAAAACACAATACATGAGAAACAAAAGATATATGACCCCGAAATGAAGTGGGGCTCACAAAATCAGTTGAAAAGAGTGTACTGCTATCACTGATCAATGCTGCTTGCTGTAGAACCACCTGCATCCATTAAAGAAGCAGCTCCCCCGGCAAAAGGGACGTTAGTACTGTCGAATAGCACTAGTATGTATAGCTAAAAGTCCTCTTTCAAAATAGAATGCCCATATAAGAAAATGCAACACATAGAAACAGCAAGTCACAATTAACAATATCCAAGTGTCCAGTTAAAACATAATAATTTTCAAAATACGAACTTCATACATAATTTTGGTTGGGAGATCATTACCACCGATATACCACTGTCTTTGTTAGCACGGAGTTCGATCACACCCGATCGGCTAGGCCATCTCCCCATGAATAATGTGGTTTGACATGTGATGCGAAAGAAAGTTGTTACTAAGAGTAGTACCACCATATGCGCAATATGGCGTCTGATCTCAACCCGATCAGCTAGGCCTTCTTCCCACATATGGCGTGTGGGTTGACTTTTCCAATCCACAAAGGTTTCAGTTTCATCCCAATTAAGGGGAATAATATCAAAATTTCCCAAAGGTTCCAATTTCATCCCATCAAATATCAACATATAGAAAATTTCAGAAATCATATACTTCTAATCCATTTAAAATGGGAACTTGAAACACAAATGGTTTCTTCCCAAAGAATGAGGCATACCAACCAAAAATAGAAACACACATGAAAAATCATAAACAATCAATACACCATTTACTCTTGCAATACTCTTCCCCAGAAATGACAATGTACAATTTCAACACATGAGTATATAGAACTCGAATCACACTGGATATATTTATAAAGCAAAGTATTAGTTAAAGCAGCCACTAATGGGAATGAATTGAGTAGAAAAGCTCTTAGGCAAATTCTAATTTTCCAAATCACTTTTAATACAGTTGAGTCGAGGCTCATTTCATATTCTTTATCGCATTCTCTCAAATCATTTGCACTACTAGCCACAGTCATAACTTAAATTCTTGGCACGTTGGCCACACTCTATATTCCCAATTCAATTATTTCATTTCCAATCACCTTTATAGGTTATCAACAATAAGACATTTCCAATCAAGACTTTAGGTACACATATGAGCAATTTTGAGTCTTAAGCATATCGAGTTTTTCTCACCCAATTGGTATACTAGTTCTCATTTAAAACAAGACTCAAAAACACAACATTTTAGTACGCAACCCATACTTTGAAACTTACAGGAACATTATGGAATTCAATTCCAAGAGAGAAAGTTTAGTCAACATACCTCGCTTTGAGCTTTCCTTAAATTACTACAACGTTCCGAAAATTCTAGCAATCCCAATCTATTTTGAGACATAACAAAATTGAACATAAATTATAATGTGCTCCCATTTCCACTTAGGTATAGTCATCTGCTGAAGTAGGCCACCTGGCCTCTGATGCTCATACTTAACCTGCTGGTAATTTAGGCACCTCGCTACATACTCAAGTATGTCCTTCTTCATCCGCCGCCACCAATAATGCCGCCTCAGGTCGCGATACATCTTCGTAGCACCTGGGTGAATGGAATACCGAGAACTGTGTGCCTCCTCTAGGATCTTCTCCCTCAAGCCCTCAATGTTTGGAACACATAAGAGACCCTGAAGTCGCAGAACACCATCCTCACTGATAATAACCTCCTTGGCACCGCCCTGTAATACCATCTTCTCCCTGAGAACCAATAGGTGTGGATCATCAAATTGGCGAGCCTTGATATGCTCGAATAGTGAAGACTGGGCGACAACACATGTAAGAACTCGGCTGGGCTCTGAAATATCCGACCTCACAAGTCTGTTAGCCAAGGACTGAATGTCCAAGGCTAGGGGCCTCTCCTCTGCTGAAATAAATTCCAAACTATCCATACTCTTTGCATTTCTACTCAAGGCATCCGCAACTACGTTCGCCTTGCCCGAATGATAAAGGATGGTAATATCATAATCTTTTATTAACTCAATCCACCTGCTTTGCCTCAAGTTGAGATACCTCTACTTGAATAAATGATGCAAGCTATGATGATCGGTGTAAACCTCATAGGACACCCCATAAAGATGATGCCTTCAGATCTTAAGAGTGAATAATCATGGCCAGCTCCAAATCGTGTACAAGGTAATTCTTCTCGTATGGCTTCTGCTGACGTGAAGCATATGCAATATCTCTCCCCTCCTGCATCAATACACAACCCAAACCAATGTGTGATGCGTCGCAATACACTGTATACATCCCTGAACTAGAAGGCAATACTAACACCGGTGCTGAAGTCAAGGCGGTCTTAAGCTTCTGAAAGCTTGCCTTGCAATCATCGGACCATCAGAATGGAGCAACCTTATGGGTCAAATTAGTTAAAGGTGCTGCAATATATGAGAAGCCCTCCACAAACCGGTGGTAATAGCCAATGTAACACCCCGAAAAATTTTGAAGGATTTAAGCGCTATTAAGAAAGTTGATGTGCGTTAATTATATTATTTTGTGTGCAGACAAGGGCTATTATAAGAATTATATTAATTTATCATGATAATATATGTATGAGGTGCATTAAGAATGGTTTATGGTCTAAGAAGATCCCCAAGGCTAAGTCAAGTGGAAACTTTTATGATGGGATAAAGTTTCAAGTGAGTTCGCACAAGATCTAATCTCAAACGAGCATACCTCTCATGATATGAAGAGTTTCATGGTGTATTACCTATCAGAAGGAAGGTCGATGTGTCTAGTTTCTAATGCTTCAAACCGTTCGTCATTTGGACACTCCTACAAGAAGTTATGACCAAATTACCAAAGGCTGAATCTGTGATAAATTTCGCAACCGCAAAACGGTTCCACGGACTGCATAAGCATCGCAAAGTGGAGCAGAGACGGACCAACTATTATGCTGCAATTATGCTGTCGCATAATTGATTATGCTGCAATTATGCTGTCGCATAATTATTATGCTGCAATTATGCTGTAGCATAATTGATTATGCTGCAAGTCTGCTGTCCACAAAACGATTATGCTATAGCATAATTGACTTCGGGGGTCATTTTTGGAAATTTTCATATCCGATCCAATTTTGATATAAGGCCTTAAGGGATTATTTTAGAAGGTAAAATGTGATTTTGTAGAGAGAGGAGAGAGCTATCTTAGAGAGAGAAAGAGAAAACCTAGCTATTTCGTTCATCAATTCTTGCTCAAGGCTTGAAGATTTCACAAGATCTTCATCTAATAGGTAAGATTCTACCCCCTAGCCCTAAATTTCGAGATTTTGATTAAAAGTAGGTCATGAGAAGTATGATTCTTGGGTGTGAGAGTATTATGCATACATATATGTACCAATAAGGTTTGTGGGGGAGATTGTTGTGCTTAAATAAGTAAATATTGAGTTGTGGAATGAAGGAAATCTTGTAGAAGAACCTTGTAGTTAAATTTGCGCACCTAGTGTTTGATAAAATGCTCAAATGAGTTGAGATCATGAATATAGAGTTTTTGGAGAGGGGTTTTCACCTAGCACTTTGAGGTAAGTGATTTTTATACAATATGAGTTTAAAACATAGATCATTGGTAGATTTTAACATGTAAAATTGTGGAAATCATGGATATAGATGAAAAACCTAGGTTTTCATAAAAATGGAATTTAACTACAAAAATGCTTGTGGGTTTGAGTGAAAATTATATATTTGAGTTCGTGAGATTATGGGTAACGATTATCTTCGAAAATTTCCGGAACCCGGGCACGTGGGCCAGGGGTGAATTTTAGAAATCTTCCAATTTGGGTTGGGTAATTACTCTAATAGCTAAATTATGAACTTTTGAACATGTATTGATTAATTTATATAACATTTGACTAGTTTTGGATCGTTTGGCACTGAGTTGAGGATTTTAAAGCATAGTTGTGGATCGAAAGTGAGCTTTGAAACGAGGTAATTCTCTTTCCTAACCTTGTAAGATGGAACTCATCCCCTTAGGTTTATTTTATTGTGAATTATATGTGTGGGGAGCTATGTACGCACTAGGTAACGAGAGTCCGTGCGTAGCTATATTCTATATAATGTTCGGGTAGTCTTAGGCTTACACCATATTTGTTTGCTCTATTATGTTGGTCATGCATATTAATTGTCTTAACTAGAGCTGAGATTAAGGATTTTAAGATTTAAAGTCTCCCGTTTAAATTTCTTATGTGTGGGGAAGAATGGAAGAATTTTATAATAACTTTGAGAAATCTATGTTCATTCGCATCGCAAGTATTTCCGCAAGCGAGGTAAATTTCCTCTACTCTCATGGGAGCGGGCCGTTCGCCTCGGCAGGTTAATAGATGCATCTATGGTTCGTGTCGTTTGACCCTCGGCAGTGCACAGTGTAACACCTCGGAAACTTTTGAAGTACTTAAGTGTAAAGCCCGATAAATTTTGCAAAGAAAATAATGTTTCATGGTTCCGGACTAGGCTTACATGCTTGAGGATTGTAGAAATTCTTCGCGGCGAACTTGCCGGCCGCAGCTCGGACTTTTTGGATTGAACATTGCACGGAAAAGTAAAGGAATATTTTTGGCGAAAAAGTGTGTTTATGCGGTCCATTATGCGACCGCATAATCACTCTGCGGACCGCATAATGGCCGCAGAAGTGAGCAGGAGAGGGCCATTCTGGAAGCAGCTATGCGGTCGACTATGCGACCGCATAACTCTTGCGGTGCAGTATGCGACTGCATAATAACTATGCAGACCGCATAGTGACCGCATACACAGACAGATTGTTGATCATTTTTGTCAGCAATTATGCAACCGATATGCGGTCGCATATGCGACCGCAGAACCGTTCTGGAGCTCCATTTTTGGGTTTTTAAAACCCGACTCTATTTCGTTAAATACACTCTTTGGGCCATTTTGAGCTATAATCCGATATTTTAGAGTGAGAGAGAGTGACCTAGAGTAAGAAGGTGTTCTTCAATTCTTGCCCAAGCTTTGGAAGATTAGAAGGGAAACTCACTAGGTCTTCATCCTAGAGGTAATATTCTACACCCTAACCCTCATTTTCGAATTTTAAGTAGAAATGGACAATTAGCAAGATAATTTCAGGACAGGAGGGTTGTTTATTTACATGCATGTGTTATAAAAGGATGTAGAAAGATTGTTGAGCTAAAATGGTAAAGATTGGGTTGTGAGATGATGGAATTCTCTAGAAAAGGACCTCGGAACCTTAATGCACACTAAGTGTTTGATAAAATGCTCAAATGAGCTAGACCCATGATCATCTTCCAAATTTTTATTCAATTTGTTATATTTCTACAATAGATTGAAGTTGTTATGAATTCCGGAACATTTAGAGTGTAAGGAAGCTCAAGTGAGGTATGTTGGCTAAACTTTCTATCTTGGAATTGAATTCCATAATGTTCCCGTGAGTTTCAAAGTATGGGTTGCATATTAAAATGTTGTGGCTTTGAATCGTATTTCAAATGAAAGCTAGTATGCCAAATTGTGTGAGAAAATCTCAATATTCTTAAAACTCTTAATTGCTNTTCCTTGCTTGTACAAGTTGTTGCAATTACATTATATTATGTGTTCCACATATAGATCATATGGGCATTCTATTTTGAAAGAGGATTNCGTAACTAAGTCTTGATTGGGAATGTCTTATTGTTGATAACCTATAAAGATGGTTGGAAGTGAAATCGGTGAATTGGGGATATAAAGTGTGGCCAACGTGCCAATAGTGAAAGTTATACTTGTGACCAATGGTGCCAATGAAATNACGTCCCTTTTGCCGGGGGCGCTGCATCTTTAATTGATGCAGGTGGTTCTGCAACAGGTGGTATTGATCAATGATAGCAGTACACTCTTTTCCGCTGATTTGGTGAGCCCCACTTCATTTCGGGGTCATGTATCTTTTGTTTCTCATGTACTTTGTGNGAATGTGTTTTGCGTTCTTACATATTCGTGAGTAGAAATTGTGTATGATTTTAACTTGTTCTTCGATTTCCAATCATTTTACTCCATTTATTGGAAAGAAATCGATTGTGTTTAAAGCCTTCATNAGCATTTCCATATTACTCTTCAATTGTACTTAAAGGCTCCGTAGACAGGTTGTGGGTGGTATTTGATGTTGGGAATTGGATTAGAACTGTTGGTATTTGGCAACATGTTTTTTCATTAAATCTATAAACTCGTACTATTTTGGAAATATTGAATGATGTTGTTAATGGGAATGAAATGGAAGCGGTTAATGAAATCTCTTCAGTATTTTATTAACCGCGTACATCTCCTTTTTATTCACGGATGAATTTGAGTAGAATGAAATCTAACAGGCTTGCTCAGTCGGGTGCACTCGATTGAGCGCCGGTCACGCTCCTCGATTTTGGGGCGTGACAAACTTGGTATCAGAGCTTAAGGTTTTAAAGTGTCCTAGGATGTCTCGGAGCTGTGTCTAGTAGATTCCTTATTATCTGTGTATTGTCAACCACATCTATAATTAGGATGCTACATGGACATTTAGGAATAATACTCTTCTTTCATGTCCTTTATAATGCGATAAAGCTGATTGTAAGATTGTTCCTCCGTTAACTGGTGCTTTACTCTAACTTTCAGTATATGGCGCCTAAGAAGAATGCAAGAACTGGCCAAAGGGCCAATGTCACCCCAGGAGTGGCAGCTGATTCTATATTCAATTATGCGGGTGAGTACCCAAGGAGTGAGGATATTCCTCCAGTTACTACTTTCCCTGATTCTACCACAATCGATCAGACTGCACCTGTCCCTACACCTACTGAGGGTGCAACGGCCCCTCCGACTGATATTCCAGTTCCACCTCCAGCTCCAGCTTTCGATTCTGGTGTTTCTGATATTGATGTCAGGGGAGCCATATAGATGTTGGCACAAATAGTGGCTTCTCAGGCCCAGAGATCGAGTGTTGGGCCTACTCCTTTCAGTCAGCTAGGGGAATCTGCTAGTTCCAGAGTGAACAAGTTTCTTCAGTTAGATCCTCCAGTGTTTATGGGTACTAATCCTGAGGAGGACCCCCAGGATTTCATTGATGAGATGCACAAAACACTCCGGGT
>AWOL01S0040920.1:154785-170069 GCA_000715115.1 Nicotiana otophora
AACGCATAGGTACATTGTGTTATGAAATCCATTGTGATATGAAATCCTGTGGACGGTCTATGAAACGCATAGGTGCATTGTGATATGAAATATTGTGGACGGTCTAAGAACGCATAGGTTCATTGTGTTATGAATTTCATTGTGATATGAAATCTTGTGGACGGTCTATGAAACGCATATGTGCATTGTGTATAAGAGGTATAGGTGTACAGTATGAATAAACACTATGAACGGTTTATNCATGTTTTGGATGTGGAGTAGAGGGGCGTCAATTAAGGTACTGCCCTTTCAATCTAAAGTCATCAAGTAAGTCACCCCTTAGTACATCATTATGAACATCGCATTATATTCCTTGTTATATATGTACATCCATATTGAAGAGGCCTACATAAATATGGTCTTAACCAAAACGTTGAATCATAAAACATTGCATGTATCTACTCTTTGAACGAGACACATTATTCGTGAATCCACTCTATCACAAATTCTCTTATTTACAACCTCTTGTGGAATTAAGCTCTATAATTATGGCTTTAAATTGAGTTATAACTCTAGGATTAATACTTCCCACTTGCTTTCCTAAATTCTCAACAAGGAACTATACCTAATGAATATCTTACAAAACATTTTGATTCAAATGGATAACATATGCTCACTTGTGCCTATGCATGCACTACCATAATATTTACCTATGTGGTATCAAATCTAATGTAAAGCAACCTAGTGTTGAGATCCTTCTTGAGTCACTCTTTTTCTCTTAGGTGTATGTGGCTCCTATGGTTTGAACAATCACTTTGTTCCTTTGTGTATATTATCATGAATCCTCTTCACCATTTAGTAACATGAGAGCATATTGAATTGAAAGAAAAATTCGTCATATCTCTAGTCCTCTAATATAGGATCAACTATTGGCAAGGGTTAAGCTGTCAGGATGATAATAGTCTCATAAGTGTTCAACTTCATTTTCAACCTCGTGGGTTTGTGGCATAGATTTCTAGTGTCAAATACTGTTAACAGCATAATGCAACTTCGTGTATCTTGAAATACATAACACACTCAGAGTGTTAGAATATTCTCATTTCGAGTTAAACTAATTTTTTTCTTACATTCCAAGAGGCGACTAGTGTCACATACTTGGCTATCTCTCTTTGAGGCCTACTATTGCCGAACAAGGCACATATGAAATGAAACAATTGTTGTTGTCCTTTTCATGACTCATTTCTTTTAAATCTCAGAATCATGAACATTTTCCCTACATTATCAATGCCTACTAGGCAATTCTATGCCTCACTTGTCGAATCAATGATGTCATCATGATGATTAACCATGCCAGCGCTATTGGTAGTAACCTTCGTGTCTCTTAGGATATAACCTCCTGAAATGCCGTGCTCAGCACATTGATGGATTCTTGAATTATTCTAGCCAATCTCGAACCCTTTGTTCCTTCTTGTACTAAATATATGGGGGTTGAAGGTTCAAATATGTCAAAGAAGAAGCATCATCACGTGATTAAATATATTGGATATGAAATTTTATGGTCATACTCAAGCTAGCACATCTTAGACTAATTGTTGGAGGTCGCCAAAGGTTTAGTTTGGGTGTCCGGCGTAGTGATCTAGAGTTGAAGAAAGTGAACAGGTTATTATCAAGATTTTCTCTATGATTATATTGGGTGAATTGTTAAGGAAGCTAAAGTATGTGTATTCACATTAGGCCTTATGGAATCTTAAAGGAAATAGGTCAAACTATGAGTATGATATTTCCCTATTATTGTCCTCCGTGTACCGGTATTTCATGTGCCTATGTCTAAGAAGGTAACTGGAAATCCTTTGTATATTGTTCCGGTGGAGGTTATTGAAGGTGAAGTTAATGGATAGTTAGCTTATGCTAGTTACCTAATTGTCATCCTTATTAAATAAGTCCGGAAGCTGGGATTGCCTACGTTAATGTGTTATGGTGAAGTCTGTAAGTCGAGAAGGTCACCATGAAGGCCGAAAGTGTTGTGGAAAGAAAATATTTTCGCTTGATTGTATAGCAATTGGTTTTGAGTTAAAAGATACTTTCTAGGTGTTAGGATTTAAAAATGTACAGTTCATGTCCAGATATCACTCTTGATAATATAATGCTTGTAATGTTGAGATTAGTGTTGTTGATATACATTGTGATGCTTTATGGAGTTGTGGATGTGTTGATAGGATGATTTTGGTGATTCTCTGGCAGGTGGATAGGCCCAGTTATAGGGAAAACTCTGTCAAAATTTTTAAGAATTTGTAAAGATAGCCGAATTTTAAGGGCCATAAGTAAGTTGAGATTTTAGAAGGGAAGTATAAGACCCATGTAGACATAAGCGCCTATATATAATGGTTGGAGGTAAAAGGATGGTAACTTTATTCTTAGAAGTGACTTGTAAATCATTCGAGAACGAATGTTCTTAAGTGGGGGAGAATGTAACACCCCGAAAAATTTTGAAGTATTTAAGCACTATTAAGAAAGTTGATGTGCGTTAATTAGTTATTTTGTATGCAGACAAGGGATATTATAAGAATTATATCAATTGATCATGATAATATATGTATGAGGTGAATTAAGAATGGTTTATGGTCTAAGAAGAGCCCCAAGGCTAAGTCAAGTTGAAAGTTTTATGATGGGATAAAGCTTCAAGTGAGTTCGCACAAGGCCTAACTTCAAATGAGCATACATCTCATGATATGAAGAGTTTTATGGTGTATTACCAATCAAAAGGAAGGTCGATGTGTCTAGTTTCCAACGCTTCAAACTGTTTGTCATTTGGACACTCCTATAAGAAGTTATGACCAAATTACCAAAGGCTGGATCTGCGATCAATTTCGCGATCGCAAAACGGTTCCGCGGACCGCATAAGCATCGCAAAGTGGAGCAGAGACAGACAAACTATTATGCTGCAATTATGCTGTCGCATAATTATTAAGCTGCAATTATGCTTTCGCATAATTATTATGCTGCAATTATGTTGTCGTATAATTGATTATGCTGCAAGTCTGCTGCCCACAAAACGATTATGCTACAGCATAATTGCACCACATAATTGACTTCGGGGGTCATTTTTGAAAATTTTCATATCCGATCCAATTTTGATATAAGGCCGTAGGGGGTCATTTTAGAAGGTAAAATGTGATTTTGTAGAGAGAGGAGAGAGCTATCTTAGAGAAAGAAAGAGAAGACCTAACTGTTTTGTTCATCAATTCTTGCTCAAGGCTTGAAGATTTCACAAGATATTCATCTAATAGGTAAGATGAAACTCCCTAGCGCTAAATTTCGGGATTTTGATTAAAAGTAGGTCATGAGAAGTATGATTCTTGGGTGTGAGAGTATTATGCATACATATATGTACCAATAAGGTTTGTGGGAAGATTGTTGAGATTAAATAAGTAAAGATTGAGTTGTGGAGTGAAGGAAATCTTGTAGAAGAACCTTGTAGTTAAATTTGCATACCTAGTATTTGATAAAATGCTCAAATGAGCTGAGATCATGAATATCTTCCTAATTTATGTTCAATTTTGTTATGTCTCAAAATAGATTGGGATTGCTAGAATTTCCGGAACGTTGTAGTGATTTAAGGAAAGCTTAAAGCTAGGTATGTTGACTAAACTTTCT
Source organism: Nicotiana otophora (assembly GCA_000715115.1). Lineage (NCBI taxonomy): Eukaryota > Viridiplantae > Streptophyta > Magnoliopsida > Solanales > Solanaceae > Nicotiana > Nicotiana otophora. The sequence goes on from AWOL01S0040920.1 coordinate 158,419, forward strand.
CTCTTGGAATTGAATTCCATAATGTTCCTGTAAGTTTCAAAGTATGGGTTGCGTACTAAAATATTGTGGCTTTGAGTCGTGTTTTAAATGAGAACTAGTATACCAATTGGATGAGAAAAACTCGATATGCTTAAGATTCAAAATTGCTCATATGTGTACCTAAAGTCTTGATTGGAAATGTCTTATTGTTGATAACCTATAAAGGTGATTGGAAATGAAATAATTGAATTGGGAATATAGAGTATGGCCAACATGCCAAGAATTTAAGTTATGGCTATGGCTATTAGTGTAAAATGATTTGAGAGAATGCGATAAAGAATATGAAATGATCCTCGACTCAACTGTGTTAAAAGTGATTTGGAAAATTAGAATTTGCCTAAGAGCTTTTGTACTCAATTCATGCCCATTAGTGGCTGCTTTAACTAATGCTTTGCTTTATAAATTTATCCAGTATGATTCGAGTTCTATATACTCATGTGTTGAAATTGTACATTGTCATTTTTAGGGAAGAGTATTGCAAGAGTAAATGTTGTATTGATTGTTTGTGATTTTTCATGTGTGTTTCTATTGTTGGTTGGTATGCCTCATTCTTTGGGAAGAAACCATTTGTATTTGAAATTCCCATTTCAAATGGATTGGAAGTATATGATTTCTGAAATTTTCTATATGTTAATATTTGATGGTGATCTTTGAAATTGAAAGAGGTGAAAGTGTGGAATATGAAATACGGCCATCGTGCCAAGAATAAAGAATCTTGTGAATGGCCAAATGAGCCAAGAAAATATTGTCGCTATGAATGACTGGAAATACTAATGAGAATTTAGACAATATGAAAGATGTTGAGGTATGTACAATTGTATTTATGTTACCTTTGTGTGCAAATCAAATCAAAAATATTTTTGGGAGCATCATTAGCAAAACCGAGGAAGGGTGGGTCATAAGGCCCACATCTGAAACTACACGTGCCGGTGTGGGGGTGGATTGGGATTATTCCCCTTATTTGGGATGAAATTGAAACCTTTGGGAAACTGTGATATTATTTCCCTTAATTGGGATGAAACTGGAATCTTTGTAGATTGGAAAAGTCAACCCATACGGCATATGTGGGAAGGCAGCCTAGCTGATCGGGTGGAGATCAGATGCCATATTGCGCATATGGTGGTACTACTCTTGGTAACAACTTTCTTTCGTATCACATGTCAAACCACATTGTTCGTGGGAAGATGGCCTAGCCGATCGGGCGTGATCGGACTCCGTGCTAACAAAGATAGTGGTATATCGGTGCTAATGATCTCCTAACCAAAATTGTATATGAAATTCGTATTTTAAAAATTATTATGTTTTAACTGGACATTTGGATATTGTTGATTGTGACTTGCTATTTCTATGTGTTGCATTTTTTTATATGGTCATTCTATTTTAAAAGAGGACTTTTAGCTATACATACTAGTGCTATTCGACAATACTAACGTCCCTTTTGCCAGGGGCGTTACATCTTTAATGGATGCAGGTGGTTCTACAGCAGGCGGCATTGATCAGTGATAGCAGTACACTCTTTTCAACTGATTTGGTAAGCCTCACTTCATTTTGGGTTCATGTATCTTTTGTTTCTAATGTACTGTGTTTTGAGGTATAGGCGGGGCCTTGTTGTTGTCAGTATTTCCATATTACTCTTCTATTGCACTTAGAGGATACATAGACAGGTTGTGAATTGGGGTTGATGTTGGGAATTGAACTAGAAATGTTGGTATTTTGAAGTCATGTTTTTCATTAATTCTATAAACTCGTAATATTTTGGAAATTATGATTGAAGCTGCTAATGGGAATGAAAAGGAAGTTGTTAATAAAATCTTTTAAATGTTTGATTAATGGAGTACATCTCTTCTTTATTCATGGCTGAGTTTGGGTAGAAGAAAATCTAATAGGCTTGCTCGGCCGGGTTCTCTCGGTTGAGCGCTGGTCGCGTTCCCCGAGTTTGGGGCGTGACACTGCTAACCCCAAGAAGCTCCTGATCTCAGTCGCTGTAGTAGGACGAGGCCAACTCTGAACTGCCTCGATCTTCTTGGGATCTACCTTACTACCCTTGCATGATACAACATGTCCCAAGAATGCCACAAAATCTAACCAAAACTCACACTTGGAGAACTTAGCATATAGCTTTTGTTCCCGCAAGATCTGAAGCACCACTCTCAAAATGCTGCTCATGCTCCTCCATGCTACGCGAGTAGATCAAAATGTCATCAATGAAAACAATGAAAAATGAATCAATATATGGCCTGAACACCCGGTTCATCAAATCCATAAACGTTGTCGGGGCGTGAGTCAAACCGAACGACATCACTAGAAACTCATAATGGCCATATCTAGTCCGGAAAGCCGTCTTCGGAACATCAGAATCTCGAATCTTCAACTTGATGGTACCCCAATCTCAAGTCGATCTTAGATAACACCCTAGCACCCTGCAACTGGTCAAACAAATCATCAATATGCGGCAACATGTACTTGTTCTTAATGGTAACTTTGTTTAACTGACAGTAATCAATGCATATCCACATAGTCCCATCTTTTTTCTTCACAAATAATACTGGTGCACCCCAGGACGACACACTCGGTCTGACAAATCCCTTTGCTATAAATTCATCAAGCTGTTCTTTCAACTCTTTTAGAGCCATGCGGTATGGTGGGATAGAGATAGGCTAGGCACCTGGAGCCAAATCGATACAGAAATCGATATCACGATCTGGTGGCATGCCCGGAAGATCAGAAAGAGACACATCAGAGAACTCCCGGACCACGGGCACCGAATCAATCGCCGGAGTCTCTGTCGTAGTATCCCAAACATAGGCTAGATAAGCCAAACACCCCTTCTTGACCATGTGTCGAGCCTTCATAAAAGAGATAACCTGACTAGACGCACTGACGGACGAACCCCTCCACTCCAATCTAGGCAACTCTGGCATCGCCAAGATAACAGTCTTGGCATGGCAATCAAGGATGGCGTGATATGTAGACAACCAATCCATGCCCAGGATGAGCTCAAAGTCGGTCATATCAAGAAACAGAAGATCTGTTCGGGTCTCATAACCACAAAAAGTAACAGTGCAGGAATGGTAGATCCGATCCACAACAACAGAATCTCCCACTAGAGTGGACACATAAATAGAAGTACCCAAGAACTCACGAGTAGCACCCAGGAAATGAGCAAATAGAGATGAAACATACGAATAGGTAGACCCTAGATCAAATAGTACTGAAGCATCCCTACCGTAGACAGAAATAATACCTGTGATCACGATATCTGAGGCCACTGCATCTGGTCTTGTCGAAAAAGCATAGAATCTAGTCGGAGCGCCACCTGACTGGCCTCCACCTCTAGGACGGCCCCTACCCACCTACCATCCGCCTCTGTGCGGTCGGACGGCTGGTGTGGCAGCTGGTGTTGTAATCATAGGCTGGTGACCCTGCTGTACTGCCTTACCCCGAAGTCTGGGACAAAACCTCTTCATGTGGCCAGGATCCCTACACTCGTAACAACCCCTCGGAACAAAGGACTGCTGACCTGAAGTCTGACCCTGATGGCCTGAATACCCACTGGAGGAACCTTAAATAGCTGGTGGCTGGTAGAAACTCTCTGGCATGGCGCTGAAGTAGGAATGCACTAGAGCACCCCGAGGAGGCGGCGGTGTTGGATATGTGGTCCTGCTAGACTGACCCCTCACGAACTGACCCCTGCCGCCAGCGGGGCACCACTGAATTTTCCAGAATACCAAAATCGCTTATCCCTCATAGCCTGCTCCCGACCACGCTGATGTGCACCCTCGATCCTCCGAGCTATCTCTACAACTAGCTCGTAAGAAGTCCCCATCTCAACCTCTCGGGCCATAGTGGCCTGGCTAGCAGAGTGCAAACCTGCAACAAACCTCTGCACTCTCTCTGCATCGGTCGAAAGTATCATAAGTGCACGGCGAGACAACTCAAAGAATCTCGCCTCATAGTCGGTCACCAACATCTGGCCCTGCTTGAGCTGCTCGAACTGAAATCGTAACTCTTCCCTCTAAGAGGGTGGAATATATCTGTCCAAGAAGAGGTGTGTGAACTGGTCCCAAGTCATGGGATGAGAACCTGCTGGTCTACTAAGAAGATAAGACTGCCACCATCTACGGGCCCTGCCCTCCAGCTGAAAGGTGGTAAAGTCCACCCCGTGGGACTCTAATATCCTCATGTTGTGTAGTTTGTCCCTATACCGATCAACAAAGTCCTGGGGTCCTCATGTAGCTCACCTCCAAAGACACGATGATGTAGCCTGGTCCATCTGTCCAATAGCCTCTGCGAATCGCTGGCCGCAGCTGGTAGGGGCTCAGGCATAGCTGCTATAACTGGCTGAGCTCAGCCCACGGGTAATGCGCCAGGGGTCTGATATACGGCAGCTGCATGCCCTGGAACCTGAGTGATAGGGGTTTGTGCTCCCCCATCCTGCCTGAGATGTGGCTGGGTCTGCTGGAAATAAACCAGCCTAAGTCATAGAATCCATGAATCGCAACATACAGCACATGACCTCCTGGAATTTCGGTGCGGACATGAAATCCAACGGGGCTGGCTCTGCTACAGGCACCTCACCCTACTCCTCAATAATAGGATCCTCTACTGGATCCACTGGCAGCATAGCTGGGGAAACTCTAGGACATCCTCGTCCTCTACCACGAGCCGGAGCCCTCCCTCGGACTCTAGTAATAGGGGGAGCAGCTCCTCCATGATCGGGTACATTTGTTGCACGCGTTCACACCATCTGTGAAAGAATTAGAGAAAGATACTTAGTACAACATCAACTGCACGATAAGAGATGAAGGAAGAGTAGTTTCCTAACACCCAACAGCCTCTCGAAGATAAGTACGGAGGTCTCCTTACCGATCCGTAAGCCTCTATTAGGCCTGCTCATAACTTGTGAGACCTACGTGAACCTAGTGCTCTGATACCATGTTGTCACAACCCAACTCTCCTATAGGCCGTGATGGCGCCCAGCTCCACCGCTAGGCAAGCCAACAGTGAACTAACTACGTGATTACTCCTTTTAATAAGTTTTCAAGTAATTAAATTCCATTGATTAAAAGATTACGAAACAGCAAACTTAAATAAATAAGATGAAAACAGCTAAGTGCAATCATAACAATAGTAATAATCCCAAAACCATGAAGTCTACTAGTGTGTGTGCCAAGACCTGGTGTCACAAGTGTATAAGCTACTGGTAGAATATACAAAATACTAAGCTACTGTCTGAAATACAGTAGATAGAAAACAAACCACAAAGAATGACTTCGGGTGCTGCAGAACGGCTCGGAAGGCAGCTCACCGCTCAGTCTCGGAGTATCAGGGGTGTGCGCCGGGGTAACTACCAGATGCACCTACCTCAGAACCTGCATGGTTAGTGCAGAAGTGTAGCGTAAGTACAAAAACAACATGTACCCAGTAAGTATCAAGTCTAACCTCGAAGAAGTAGTGACGAGGGATCGACATCGACACTTACTATGGGCTAACAATGAAATGCAGGAATTATAAATAAACATAGATTATGTAAAACATTTAATACAACTCAGTAACCAACAGAGAATAATAATTCTTTCACTAACAATAAATTTGGAGTCAATTCCTGTCATTTAAATAGTTATAACCGCTCAAACCATAATTTAATATCAAGTAAAATTAGGCTCTGAATATTATCACGCACGATTTATGCCTAGGTGATGTATTTGATATGTGATACTTGTTGCGGGGGCTAGGTATTCACGAGGTGACGAGAATCCGTACATAGCAAGATTTATGTTATGTCCGGGTAGACTTAGGTTCCTGCCATTCTATAACTGTACTACTTGAGTTGTCTCTTGCCTATTAAATTTTTTTAGTTTGCGTTACGACTTGAGACTAGACTTATGTAGAGTAATAGACTTGCTATTGTAGAGATTCAACGGGCTTCACGATTAGCCGCGAAATAACTGTACTCCTCTTAGAATTTCTCCCGTTTTATGCATTTTCATCAAAAGGTTTTCTTAAAAATTTATAACTCACACGTCTATTTGTGAGTGGGGTCAAGGACCCGTTAATGCTTCTTATTCTAATAGGATTGGGCCGTTCGCCTCGGCAGTATAATAGATACATCTATGGTTCATGTCGTTCGACCCTCGACAGTGCGCACATTATGAAGTTTGCCTCGGCAGGACTTGTATCACACTCTCATGGGAGCGGGCCGTTCGTCTCGGTAATATAATAGATGTATCTATGGTTCGCCAGTGCACATAGTATGATGGGATCGGGTCGTACGCCTCGACATATCTATAAAATACTCTTATGAAATCGTGCGTAATAATTGACAAGAGGCCAGTATATCTCATAGTTTTCCTAATTTGAACTGTGACGACCCATCTGGTGAGGTATGTTATATATATATACTCCGATTGAGGAGGTAACTACTAGCTGAGAGCTTGAGTTACTGTTAAGAGGAGAATTTACTACGTATTTATACTTGTTGTTTCGTTTATTTACTCTGGCTCACATCTGTTTACTTCTATTGTATTTGTCTTATTTGACCACTAGTAAGTGTCGATGTCGACCCCTCGTCACTACTTCTCTGGGGTTAGGCTAGTTACTTACTGGGTACGCGTTAATTTACGTACTCATGCTACACTTCCTGCACTTATTGTGTAGGTATATATATGTCTGGTGGTATTTTGGGCACAGAGGCGTGGCTATTGCAGGGACTTTACCGTGAGTTGCATTCGATGTTACGATCTGCAGCCTACAGAGTCTCCATCAGAGTTATTTATATTCTCCTGTCTAATTTGTAATCCAGACAGACATTGTATTTTATTATATTTTCTAGTTTATGCTCATGCACTTGTGACACCGGGTCACTTGGGATGAGTGTGGATTTGGTTCGTTACATTTTTGAATGGAGCTATTATTATTGCTAAGGCAAGTCGAGAGTAAATTGAAAAAAGGTGGGTCGGTTAGTAATGGTTTGAATCAGCATAATTGTGGCAATGATCAGTTCCTTCGGCTTGTTAAGTTATACAGGTGGTTTGTGATTGTACGTGCGAGATCGGTAGCCACCATAATTTGAGTGATTGTGAAGTATTTGATTTAAATGGCCTTGTTATGTGTAAATGGATCCCGAAAGAGTTTGGCGATTTAGACCACAACTTAAGGTTTGCATTTTTCTGCAGTTATGGAAATTGGAGGTTGAGGATCAAGATTTCGGTTCAGTTTTGATGAGAATGTGATAACAACACGATAGAGGTCCAAGAATTACTAAAGAAAATCAAGAAACGTGCGGAAGCTAAAAGAAAATAAAGAAACAAAACAATAACGGAAAATTAAAGATAGATTGAATTCAAGAAAGAGTTTCTTGAATTCAAGAAGTCTATTCTTGAAGTTGAATCCTAACAACAACAATTAGCTAACAAAGAACTAATCGCCTTTGGTAGAGAATTAAAAACAAGAGATAGATTGTGAAACCCGACCCTTTAGAATAACAAGAACAACAATAAGCCTAAACTTATCACCTTTCTTGAATACCTAGAAGTGATCTAAGATTTCGAAAGAGTTTAATCTTACCACCTTAAGTTGAGTCTTGAAGGTTGAAGAATAAATCCAAGAGTAGCCACACACAAGAGTGCAAGAAAAATCTCATAATATTTATTGATATAGTTTATAATAATCTAAAATCTAAAAATAAAGAAGACACCCCTTTATATAGAGAGGGGGTCAAGAAATTCCTACATAAAAACAAGGAAATAAAGTCCTAAACCACTTTTGACAACAAGTCCAAATACCTTAGGCAAAGGAAAAACACTAGAAAATAAAAACCAAGTCAATCTTGAAAAGTAACTCCAACAATCTTAGGAAAAGGAAAACATAACCTTAACTACCTTGGAAAGCAATAAATCTAGTACCAAAATATATGGAAATAAGTTAAAACTAATCTTGGATAGAATCTTGAAAGTCACAAACCTTGATAACAATACGATAGGGGTCTAAGAATTACTAATGAAAATCAAGAAACGTGCGGAAGCAAAAAGAAAATAAAGAAACACAAAAACAACGGGAAATTAAAGATAGATTAAATTCAAGAAAGAGTTTCTTGAATTCAAGAAGTCTATTCTTGAAGTTGAATCCTAACAACAACAATTAGCTAACAAAGAACTAATCGCCTTTGGTAGAGAATTAAAAACAAGAGATAGATTGTGAAACCCGACCCTTTAGAATAACAAGAACAACAATAAGCCTAAACTTATCACCTTTCTTGAATACCTAGAAGTGATCTAAGATTTCGAAAGAGTTTAATCTTACCACCTTAAGTTGAGTCTTGAAGGTTGAAGAATAAATCCAAGAGTAGCCACACACAAGAGTGCAAGAAAAATCTCACAATTTTTATTGATATTGTCTATAATAATCTAAAATCTAAAAACAAAGAAGACACCCCTTTATATAGAGAGGGGGTCACGAAATTCCTACATAAAAACAAGGAAATAAAGTCCTAAACTACTTTGGACAACAAGTCCAAATACCTTAGGAAAAGGAAAAACACTAGGAAACAAAAACCAAGTCAATCTTGGAAAGTAACTCCAACAATCTTAGGAAAAGGAAAACATAACCTTAACTACCTAGGAAAGCAATAAATCTAGTACCAAAATATATGAAAATAAGTTAAAACCAATCTTGGATAGAATCTTGAAAGTCGCAAACCAATCATGGATAGGATCTTGGAAATCTTGAAGGCAACTTGCAAGCAACTTGGCACCAACTTGTACCCAACTTCTATCACGCCTATTGAACCTTTCTTGGGCAGCAAGTAAGTCCTTTTTATGTTATAAAAACATGGCTTCATGTAGGACTTATTGGGATGCAAGTTTGGACACATATTTAGGTGCCAAATAGGTCCAATAGTGGCCTGATTTGGACCTTCTTCAGAGGATGTCTCTTGGGATCTAATCCACCTTTTATTGGACATGAATTTGGACCACAAAATAATTATAATACCTAGACAACTCATATCCTTTATCCTTGAGCTCTCCATCCCAATTAACAACTTCTTTATTTACACTTGAAGTCTAATGACCTTGTTTTGCAACTCTTTAGCTTGACATCTTGTTAAAGGCCCTCTTTGAGATTCCAAAGCTTCATTATTATCCTTGAATAGATTTGAGCTTCCTAGGATGTTATCAGAATGTCCCGAGCTCGGAGGAGCGGGGGAAAGGATTCGGAAGTTTAGAGTAAGCTGGCGTCATCTTAGTGTCACCTGAGAATGGTGTCCTGTGTAAGAGGTTTTGTGTATTGATTTGCGGATTCTTGATTTTCTTTACAGAATTAGTACGTTGGTGGTATGGAGGTGTAGACTTTGGTACCTGGTGCGAAAGGTCGTGGGAGCGTACCCCCACGGGGAGATTTGTATAAGTGTGACATGTTAGTCACTCAATTGTTAAAGATTGAAACAAAGTACGGGGATTTTTGGTAATATCGTTAATGTGAGAGCTTATGCCTGGAAGGCGCTCTATTCCTTTGGTTGTGAACTGTGGGAGTTGTTTCGGATTGAGACGGCTTGATTATTCGCATATGTGTTGAGGTCCCGTTTAGCTTGTGGTGTTATATGAGCAGGATGGCTCTCGAGATGCAGGTCATTTATTGCACCTTAGTTATGCTTGGGTTTCGTAGCGTATGGCACTATCCGTCTCCCCAGGATTTGTATTATGCACTTGGCGTACTTGTGGTCGATATTCGGGCATTTCGTAATTGTAAGGGTTATGGCTTGATGTGTGTGTTACTTGTTATGTGCGGATCGGGTAGCACGCCGCCACGGGCATATTGTGTGGATCGGGTGGCACGCCGCAACAGTGTCATATTGGATCGGGTTGCACGACGCAACAGTGAGATGTTGGGCCTTGTTCCTTACACTTATTTTATGTGCTTTGTTTCTCATTCTCTAAGAAAGGTTCATAGCATCTCTTAGGCCGTTTTACTCATTAGGCGGGTCGGGTAGTTCTTTTTCTAGAGTTCATTCCTCTTTATGTGTCACATTCGAGTTTGTAGCTTGTTGGCGCATTGATGGCGTCATATGAGATTTTTTGCAGTGTTTGAGATGGCTTATTGCCTGAGCAGCTTGTACTGGGTGAGATGAGATTATTGGACCTGAAATTAGTGCAATCAGATTAATATAAGGTATATTTAAGAGCAAATATCGTTATTCAGTTCAGAATGAGGTAATAGTCCTTGTCAGGAAGAGAGACTCCATAATTTGTTGATTCGGCAAGTGGTTATTAGTTTCTGCACATCTCTTACATCGTGGCAGTATTTGGAAAGTTAGAACAGGACTTATATGCATCATGAGATGTATTGCCGCCATCAGATTCGTGAAATTTCTGCTAGTGTGGTCGGATGATGTTATTATGAGCAACCGACTTATGTGGTTCATGGTATGATTTCAGCATGGGTGCATGATCATGTTTTGGTACAGTGTGTAGTGATTGATACGGTCGTATGTTAGAATCAGGTCTTGTAGAGAAATTCGGAGGTTGGAATTTGGTTCTAAGGATTATTGACTAAATAAAAGGGAGAATTTTTAGTATGGCTCGAACTAATGGGCTCCACTCGATTGTGGTGGCATGGGTAGGTGCACAAGGTGTTGAACGGTGATTTAGGGGCAACTCCGGAGCAGTTCTTAGCACGTTCGAGGGCGAACGTATGTTTAACTGAGGGAGGATGTAACGATCCGACTGGTCGTTTTGGGCTCTAGCATGTCATTCGGTGATTTAAGGTCTTGAGTAGCTTCACTTCATGTATTACAACTTGTGCGTATGGTCGGAATTGAATTTCGGGAAGTTCAAAGTGGATTCGGATAGAAAATTCTAATTTCGGAAGTTTTAAGTTGGAAGGAATTATCAAAGATTTGACTTTTGAGTAAAACACCTCGAAATCAGGANGAGATGTTGGGCCTTGTTCCTTACACTTATTTTATGTGCTTTGTTTCTCATTCTCTAAGAAAGGTTCATAGCATCTCTTAGGCCGTTTTACTCATTAGGCGGGTCGGGTAGTTCTTTTTCTAGAGTTCATTCCTCTTTATGTGTCACATTCGAGTTTGTAGCTTGTTGGCGCATTGATGGCGTCATATGAGATTTTTTGCAGTGTTTGAGATGGCTTATTGCCTGAGCAGCTTGTACTGGGTGAGATGAGATTATTGGACCTGAAATTAGTGCAATCAGATTAATATAAGGTATATTTAAGAGCAAATATCGTTATTCAGTTCAGAATGAGGTAATAGTCCTTGTCAGGAAGAGAGACTCCATAATTTGTTGATTCGGCAAGTGGTTATTAGTTTCTGCACATCTCTTACATCGTGGCAGTATTTGGAAAGTTAGAACAGGACTTATATGCATCATGAGATGTATTGCCGCCATCAGATTCGTGAAATTTCTGCTAGTGTGGTCGGATGATGTTATTATGAGCAACCGACTTATGTGGTTCATGGTATGATTTCAGCATGGGTGCATGATCATGTTTTGGTACAGTGTGTAGTGATTGATACGGTCGTATGTTAGAATCAGGTCTTGTAGAGAAATTCGGAGGTTGGAATTTGGTTCTAAGGATTATTGACTAAAAAAAAGGGG
>AWOL01S0040934.1:5327-18885 GCA_000715115.1 Nicotiana otophora
AGTATATTTTTATGGGTTTGTATATTTATTGGCTAGTTTTGGAGCGTTAATCATCGGTTTGAGTCGTCGGAAGGGCTTGGGAACTGGTTAAGGAGCTTCAGAACGAGGTAAGTCTCCTTTCTAACCTTATAAGAGGGAATTAACCCCATAGGTAAAATAAATTAATATATGCTTCTAATTGTGGGGGCTACGTACGCACGAGGTGACGAGAGTCCGTACATAGCTACTAGTTATGCCTAAGTCCGGGTAGTCTAGGTTTACATCATGCCTTGTTAACATTGCTGTCGATTTATTTTATTGTTTGCCTTGAGAAGAAACAAGATTGAGGTTGAGTAATAATTGTCTTGAAATAATGGAAATTTGAAGAATTTAAGATTTAAAAGGTTTCATTTGAACTTTGCAATTTCGAAAAGAATTGAGGAATATTATAATAGAGCAAGAAATCTATGTGTAACCTCGTCGCAGGTATGATTCGCGAGCGGGGTTATGGTCTTCATCAAATTGCCTTCGGGGCAGGTAGTATGAGATAGTACTGGAGAAATAGCTATCAAAGGTCGCGGTGTGCGGTAGTTCATGATTGAATCAGTGCTCCTGGTGTTGCTACAGATACGGATTTTGACTTAAGGCAACAACTGGGCAGCGAAGGATGAGGAAGGACACGCTGGAGGTGTCTCGCGGTGGATAAGCTTCTAGAAGGCCAAGTGCGAGAAATATGAGTCGAGTAGTTGCTTAAAGGAGTGAGTTTGACCAAAGTGGGAGAGTGGTAGAGTAGCATATGGGTTCTGTGGTAGGATAACTACACGCCTGGAGAAGAGGTGAGAGTGAATTGGGATTCAGAGTGGACAATGACGAGGTCTACAGACTTAATTCGAAATATTGGCTATTATACGGCGGGAGATTTGGATACAATAGAAAGGAGTTGCTTGATATGAATAAAGATACAACATGACTTTGGATTTAAAGGTATTGTCGCACATTCAGTTGATGTCTATGAGGAGTAGACGGATTTGTACAACTGGTGAATGAGTACAGGCTCTGATGGATTTCTCCTGCTAGTAGGTTAGCAGTCGCGTGGTGTTGACGAAGCTTCTACGAAGAATGCTACTGGCTATCCAGTAAGAGGTCGGATATGTAAATGCGACTAGTAATTTCGAGCATTCATAAAGGGTTTAACAGAAGGATATCGAGAAATTGGGCGGGTTGATTGTGCAAGATCAGGTCGACGATGAAGAGAGAATCTTGGTGGGTTCCAGAGTTATGCAATAGTAGCTTCAAGCTAAGTGGGAGAGTCCCACCGCCTACAATTGGATTGCATGGTCATCTATTTGTAAGAATTCTGGCTATCGGCATATTGATGGGTTATTACGACTAAGGAAAGAGAACCTCAATGGTAATTCGAGCAAGCTATTTGAGGAATGTGGGCTATAGTTGGCCTGATCGATTCATGCTCAGGCTTTGGGAAGACTCGAGATTTATGCTTCTTGTAGAGGAGAGTTACAAGGAAGATGATTCGGCCAGGTGCTTCTTTGAGAGGCCGTCTATGTGCTAGTGGAGCCTTGGAGTTGATTATATTCGGGACCAAGTCAGAGTGGGTGACTCTCAATAATGGCCCTAGTAGATTCAAAAGTTAAGGTATGGTGTCTAAGGATTTCGAGTCCATAGTATGGTTGAATATCAAGCTTTTGCAGCGGATTTTGATAAAAGAGGCTGGAGTGTTCCGTGTTATCCTTGGTCTACGGGGTATCATGAGAGGAAGGGGTGCATATAACTTTGGATTTATAGAAGAGTCATCAAAATGGGTATATCAGTTGAAGACGCGATTATGCGCACAAGGAGGGTATGAAATGGTTCGTGGGTTTTGGGGACAATGTGGTCTCGTGAAATGGGGTCACTCAAGATGAGTGCGGATTGAGTTAGTTATATTGATAAAGGAGCTGTTGTTATTTCAAAGAAAGATCCAGAGTAAATTAGGAGAAGTCAGGTTTGGTTAGCAATGGTTGAATTGGCATGATGATGGCAATGATCAGCTCCTTCAGCGTGTTGAATTATGCATGTGATGTGTGGCGGTACGTGCGAGGTTTGACGGTCGCCGTAATTGATTTTACTTGGGGGCATTCGAGCATTATGGCATATTATGTGTAGACGGATCCCGGAAGGATTATGGTGGTTTAAACCACTACTCGAGGTTTGTATTTTCTGTAGTCATGGGAATTTGGCTGCGTGTAGCAATGTTTCTCTTGAAATGAGCTAAGTAAAATGTTTCTATATGATGAAGTGTTTACCCTATTAGTGCTTCCGAAGTTATGATGAAATATTTGGTGCTCTTGCGCATTGGCATGATTAAGTGCGGTGATTAGCATGGGATTTGGAAGTTGAGGATAAAGTTTGCAGTTCGGTGTTGACAAGAATGTCATGAGCTCAGATGAGCGAGAAAGGACTCAGATGGTTAGAGTCAGCTGGCATTGTTTTTGGCGACACCTGAGATCGGTGCCTGGTGTGAAGAGGCTTTGCATATTGAATGCAGATTCTTGAATTGGTTTACAACGTTATTGTGGCCGGTAGTATGAATGTACAGACTTGTTACCTGGTGCGGAAGGTCATGAAAGCATATCCCACGGGAAGATTGTATAAGTGTGACGTGTAGTCACTTGATTGATTGAAGAATGGAAACCAAGTATGAAGATTGTGGTAATATCGCTAATTGGGAATGCGTTCCTGGAGGACCCTCAGTTCGTCTGGTGGTGGACTGTGGAAGCTTGTTCCGGTTATGATGGTTGTTCTTATGTGTTATGGGGAAAAAAGGTTATTATGGACCCTTGAAAGGTTATTAGCCTGGTACGGTGCTATCAGAATCAGCTAGAGGTCCATGAAAGGATTTAAATATGAATACGGTCTATGTATCAGACTGGATGTGTTCATTTCAGCATAGTGCTCTTTATAGAGGAGTATTCAGACGTTGGATGTCGTTTCGTCGTCGGCTTTTTCATGTAATGCTATATTGTGCCGTGTGAATTGTAAAATGGCTTGTTAATTTAATGTGATGTTGAGTGCAGTCCCCTATGTCTATTTTTGTGTGTTTTGTTTTCCATTTTCTGAGGAAGGTTCGTAACACCTTTTCGGTTGTCCAATTAGTTATGCGGGTTGAGTAATCCTTTCTAGAGTTCATTTTCCTTAGGTGTCACGTTCGAGTTTGTAGCTTATTGGCATATTGTGGCATCATATGAGACTTTTGGCAGTGCCTGAGGTGGCTTATTGCCTGGGCAGCTTATACTGTGTGAGACAATATTTTTGGATCTGGGATCAGTGCGATCAAATTATATGAAGCATATTAAAGAACAGACACCATTATTCGGTTTACAATGGGGTGATGATTCTAGTCAAGAGGAGAGATTCAATGATTTGTTGACTCGGTAGTTGGTTATGAATTTCTACACGTTTCTTCCGTCATGGCAGTATTGCAAGAGTTGGAACCAGACTTATATATGTCATGAGGTGCATGGTGAACATCAGATTTGGGGAATTTCAGCTATTGTTATTAGAGGATGATATTATGGTCATGTGAATTATGCAGTGCATGGTGTGAATTCAGCAAAGGTATGCAGTCATGTTTTGGTACATCGTGTGGTGATTGATACGGTGATTGTATGTTGGAAATAGGCCTAGCAGAAGATTCCGGATGTTGGAATTTAGATCTAAGGCTAGTTTGACTAAACACAAGGGGAATCTTCACATTTGGTCGAGCCAGTGTACTCAACCGAGTTGTGGTAGCACGGGTAGGTGCACGAGGTGTTAAGAAGTGATTTCAGACAACTCCATAGCAGTTCTTAGCACGTTCGAGGACGAACGTATGTTTAAATGGGAGAGAATGTAACGACCCGACCAGTCGTTTTGAGCTCTAGCGTGTTGTTCGGTGGTTTGAGGCCATGAGCAGCTTCTCTTCAGGCATTGTAACTTGTACGCGTGGTCGGGATTGAATTTCGGGAAGTTCAGAGTTGAATTGGAAAGAAAATTCTCATTTCGAAAGTTTTAAGTTGGAAGAATTAACTAAGATTGGATTTTAGAATAAACGGCCTCGGAATCGGGATTTGAAGGTTATAGCAGGTTCGTATGATGATTTCGAACTTGGACGTATGTTCGTATCGGGTTCTGGATACCCCGAGAGCGTTTCGGCACCTATTGTAGAGGTTAGCATTTTGGAAGAATTTCACAAATTTGGGTTGAAGTGCATTTCAATGTTATCGATGTCCGTTTGGAATTTCTGAGTCTGGGAATAGCTCTGTATGGTGATTCCTTGGGAGCGCGACCGGAAGTGGATTTGGAGGTCCGTAGGTCATTTTGGGGTCATTTGGCGAAAGTTGGAAATTTGGATAATTTCGAGAAGTTTGATCGGGAGTGGACTTTTTGATATCGGAGTCGGAATTTGATTCCGGAAGTTTGGAGTAGGTCCGTAATATCAAAGATGACTTGTATGCAAAATGTGAGGCCAATCAGACGTGGTTTGATAGGTTTCGTCATCGAATGTAGAAGTTTGAAATTCTAAAGTTCATTAGGCTTGGAATGGGGTGCAATTCATGAATTCGACGTTGTTTGATGTGATTTGAAGGCTCGACTAAGTTCGTAATGTATTTTGGGATGTGTTGGTATAATTGGTTAAGGTACCGAGGGCCCCGGATGGATTCCGGGTGGTTAACGGATCGAATTTGAAATTTGAAGAAGAGTTGAGGCAGCTGATATCTGGTGTGATCGCACCTGCGCAGAAAGGGCCGCGGGTGCGAAGCCGCAGGTGCGAAAAATCCATCGCAGGCGCGAAGAATGTTGCCGTGGGTATGAAGCCGCAGGCGCAAAGAATATTTCCGTGGGTGCGACGCCGTAGGTGCGAAAAATCCATCGCAGGCACGGACACCACAGGCGTGAAGGATTTTGCAGCGGGTGCGAAGCCGCTGGCGCGATGATCGCTGGGCAGTGAGTGTTTAAAGCGGGGATTTTAGCATTTTTGCTTGTTTCTTCATTCTTGGATGATCTTTGGAGCTTCTGGAAGGAGCATTCACCTAGAAACTTGGAGGTAAGTTAATTCCCACCTATTGCAAGTTAAACACACGGTTTATATATGGATTTAGACATGGAAATTAGTAAAAATTGTGGGGTTTTGGTAGAAACCTAGAATTTGGTATTTTTGGATTTTTACCACGAATTTGAGTTTGGAATTGGGTATAAAATTATATATTTGAGTTCATGAGTCTATGGGTAAACTTTATCTTCGAAAAATTTTGGAATCCGGGCACGTGGGCCAGATGGTGATTTTTATCGACTTTTCGATAGGGGTTAGAAATCATTACAAATTGGATTATAATGAGTTTTTAGAGTATATGTTTAAGGGTTTGTATATTTATTAGCTAGTTTTGGAGCGTTGATCATCGGTTTGAGTCATCGGAAGGGCTTGGGAACCGGTTGAGGAGCTTCGGAGCGAGGTAAGTCTCCTTTCTAACCTTATAAGAGGGAATTAGCCCCATATGTGAAATAAATTAATATATGCTTCTAATTATGGGGTCTACATACGCACGAGATGACGAGAATCCGTACGTAGCTACTAGTTATACCTATGTATGGGTAGTCTAGGTTTACATCATGCCTTGTTAACATTGCTGTCGATTTATGTTATTGTTTGCCTTAAGAAGAAGCAAGATTGAGGTTGAGTAATAATTGTCTTGAAATAATGGAAATTTGAAGAACTTAAGATTTAAAAGGTTTCATTTGAACTTCGTAATTTCAAACATAATTGAGGAATATTATAATAGCTCAAGAAATCTATGTGTAACCACGTCGCAAGTATGATTCGCGAGCGGGGTAATTTTTTTAAAAGGTTTCAAGTTGAATTTCCATTATTTTAAAAAGAATCAAGAAAGAAATATGATTTAAATGTTAAACTTATATTTGGCCGCGTTACAGGTATGATTCGCGAGCGGGGTATTTCCTTAAATTTATATTTGACCGCGTCGCATGTATGATTCACGAGCGGGGACCGCGTCGCATGTATGATTCGCGAGCGGGGAAATTTATAGATGCATCTATGGTTCGCGACGTTCGACCCTCGGCAATGCACAGTTTATTTTTATTGTTGGATCGGGTCGTACGACCTCGGCATGACTTGCGCATGATTGTATTAATTGCTTCGGAAATTATAATAATTGAGATTGCCTCATTGGCCTGAGATATAAACTGTTAAAATGATGAAAATGAATTTGGGAAAACTTCTTTTTAACAAAAGAATTGTTTACTTACTTCATGATATCAGGCTACATCCGTTCTACGTGATCCATGCTTAATCATATCATTGATATATTAATTATAGCCTATAGTAAGTGTTCGAGTTGACTCCTCGTCACTACTTGTTCGGGTTAGGCGGGATACTTACTAGGTACGGGTTGATTTACGTACTCATTCGACACTTGTTGCACGTTTTGTGCAGGTACATATATGACTAGTGGCCTTGTGGGCGCAGAGGCGTGGTTATTAGATAAGCTGTATCTTATATACGATCCGCAGCCAGCAGAGTCTCCTTCAGAGTATGGTATTTCCTTTCGTGTCCCAATTTGTATTCCGGACAGTTGTTGTATTTTATTTTAAACTCCTAAAAAATGCTTATGCACTTGTGACACCGGGTTCTGGGATAATTATGGGACATTCAGTATTGAAATTGGAAAATATTGTATTTATTCTGTAAATTTATCTTTTACTAGATAAATTAAAAAACATTTACGATTTCAAAAATATTAAAATGAGGATTTAATTAACTATTTAGTGTTGGCTTGCCTGACAATGGTGTCCGGCGCCATCACGACCTTTAACGGATTTTGGGTCGTGACAGGAACAAGAATCGTCGAATTCCGAGTTCGTATAATTGAGTTAGAGCCTTTTTAGTAAAATAAATAATTGCTGGTGCAAGCAAGTTCTGGCGTGGACTTTTAGTGACGAAAAATGGACTTTTAGTGATGGAAGATGGACTTTTAGTGACGGATGGACAGATACATAAGGACCAAAAATGGTCATTTCCTTCATTTCGTTTTAGATTTGTGGAGCACGGTTCTTGGACGATTTTGAGAATTTATTCATGACTTCAACTTGGGTAAGTGTCCTATATCAAAAAGTGATTATATTTCATAAATCCATGGTTATATTCATCATTTATTTCGGATTTAAATAGAAGAAATCAAGATTTTTGCAAAACTTTTTAAGAACGAAAATTTTAGATTTGGAGGTCGAGTTATTATCGGAATTTGATAAAATTGGTATGGGTGGACTCGTAATTGAATGGGTTGTCGGATTTTGTGAGTTTCGTCGGATTCCGAGGTGTGGGCCCCATGGGCGATTTTTGAGTTAAATTTCGGATTTTGTTGGAAAATTAGTATTTTTATATGGAATTAATTCCTATAATTAGTATTGACTGAATTGAATTAATTTGGATAGATTTGAGCTGTCCGGAGGTCAATTCAAGCAAGAAGGCAATTTTGAAATATCGGCCTAACTTCAAAAAAGTAAGTATTCTGCCTAACCTTGAGTGGAGGAAATTACCCCTTAGGCATCGAGTCTTATGTGCCATTTGTGAAATATGAAAAGCCGTGTATGCGAGGTGATGAGTACGTACTCGGGCTTATATGTGCAAATTTTTTTGGGTTAAAGTCTTAGGCATTATTGTGTAGTAAATTGGATAATTATTGGCATTTATTAAATCATCTATTTGTCATGCCTAAATCTTTGTTTGTTGAATTTGTTTTTATTTGACAATTTGATGTGATTGTTACTTGAATATTTATGTAAATTCTGTGAGTTTGTTGATTTGATATTTTATGAAAATAATTATATTATGGATTTTCTATCTGCAAATAATTAATGAACTAAGCTTAAACTGAGGCGTTAATATAATTATCAAGAATTTGGATTAATGAAGGTGTTGCCCTATACTGAGTATTTTCTATTTGTGTTGATTTTTTTTGAGGTTTTATATACGTTGCGTGGAGCCTTGGGCTATTTTTGAGAAATTTATTGATTTTATCATATCATTGGAATTGGTTGTGGTTGTTAGGCAAATTGTGATAGGAATTGATTGTGTTGTGTTGATGTGATAATATTCTGGGTAAATTGTTGTGTGATTTGAGTTATTATTATGAGGATATAAGGGTGGCATTTCACTGTTGATATTATGTGGGTATAAGGGTGACATTTTACTGTGGTTATGTATGTTGGGATATTGTCTGGGTGGAGTGATAAGGATGGCTATTATACGGAGCGATAAGGGTGGATATAGGAGCGATAAGGGTGTCTATTGATATTGTTAGGGCGGAGGGATAAGGGAGGCTATTATAGGAGTGATAAGGGTAGCTATAGGAGAGATAATGGTGGCTATTGTCAAGGATGATATGTGATGATATAGAGTTATTGTGTTGGTAATTTTTATGTGATGATGTGGGGTTATTGCGTTAATAACTTTCATGTGATGTTGTGATTTTTCTTGTATTTATTTTTATATCTTGTGCAATTTATCTTGTTGTTTCAGTAAACTTGATAATAGTCTGGTCTATGCTGAAATTGGGAGCCTGTGGCTATTGCCAGGCGAATTATGGAATGAAATGTAGGCACGAGGTGCCGTGAGTAAATGATGATGATATTGGCACGTGAGTTGTCCGTGCGGTTGTGATAGAGAAACTAGCACGAGGTGCCGTGGAAATATGAAAGTGGACTGAGACCCGTATTTTATGATTTTGAAATAAGGTGTCTCAGGATGACTTTTATTCGAAAGATATTTATTTGATAGCATTATATTGGAAAGATATTTATTTAAATGAATTATATTTGAAAGAGATTTATTTGAAAGAATTATATTTGAAAGATATTTATTTGAAGGGAGTGTATTCGAAATATATTTTCTTGAAAGTATTATATCCTGAAGATTATTATTTGAAAAACATATAGGTGAAAGATTTATATTAGAAGGACTTGATTAATTAGTTGTACTTATATTCATTATTTGTTGAACAATATTTATGGTGTTCTTGTTGCCCTACTGTGTATATCACTGGTTGATTATTGTTGCCATCATTGTTATTTATTTTCTATTATTTTTGTATACTATATTGCACAGGTTATTAGACTAGTGAGTGTCCTGACTGTACCTCATCACTACTCCACTGAGGTTAGTCTTGATACTTACTGGGCACCGACTGTGGTGTACTCATACTATACTTCTGCATATTTTTGTGCAAAGCCAGGTATTAGAGATATCGGACTCGGACAGAGTTAAAGTGTGATCGCAAGGATTCAAGGTAGAGCTGCTTCGTCGTCGCAGTCCCTTGGAATCTTTCATTTTATTGTACTGTTAATTATTAATCAAACAATATTGAGTATTTGATCCTTGAGATCATTTTATCTATTCAGTTAGAGTTCGTGACTCAATATTACCAGTTTTGGGAGGTTGTTTGTAATTATTTCCATTGTTAGTTTCTATAAAAAAAATGGCTTGGATTGCAATTATAATCGGCTTACTTAGTCTTAGAGACTAAGTGCCATCACGACGCCTGTGGTGGAATTTTGGGTCGTGACAAGTTGGTATTAGAGCTCTAGGTTCATAGGTTCTACGAGTCACGAACGAGTTTAGTAGAGTCTTGCGGATCGGTACGGAGACATCTGTACTTATCTTCGAGAGGCTACAGAGCTAGTAGGAAACATTTTCACTTCTTTCATTCCTTATCGTGCGGAATTTATTTAGCTTGAAGCATATATCTTATGTTCTTTTACATCCACTTGTGTATAAAATTGTGCACTCGATATCAACTATGCGCCAACGGTTCGTGGTACTACAAAGGGGTTATAAGGGAGCCGGGGTTGCTCAACCATTGTTACAACGTGTCATCCAGATCGAGGATGCAGAAGAATTGAGAGACCATTCAGTTGTGCACATGAGGGTGCAGCAGGTTCTGACATCTGATTGATAAGTATGATCTTAAGAAGGTTTAATTAATTGCCCAATCATCACAAACGTGGTAGGGTCACGAGGTGGATGTTAGATCTGAAGATAGTTGTGGTATTAGAGACTATATAGTTCGTATGGGATTTACATTTAGTGAAAGGTACATACTAGCAGTCAAGGCACTCGAGGAAGCAATTTTGACTGTCACGAGGATGACACGTGCCTAATAAATGGCTTGATGTGTCTTATGACTGGTGACGTACGAGCGGTGAAGGTTAGTATTGTGGATCATCGGACTGTGTCCTATGTCTTCGCGCCAAATGAGGGGAGTTCACTATCAACGATCAGCTTGCGGGGTCATGTGTTATATCAGTTTTTGCTTGAGATGTATATATGTGGTATTGAAAGGTTCTCCAAAACTTGTATATGATTAAGAGCTGAGATTTGCATGGGATGATGTTGGGACTTGGGGTATTCTCGCATCCTTAATAATTCTACATTTCAGTATCAGCGGGGTCATAGAAACAATTTCAGAATACTCGGGGTGCTCTAGTAAGTTCTTTTAATGCACCACCAGCACGGGGTTCCTATAATGGTTATTCCAGTTATCCGGCACAGACTCAGTATGAGCAGCCGAACCCGCAGAGGGGTTGTTATGAGTGTAGTGATAATAGGCACATCATGAGAGATTGTCCCAGACTTGGGAGGGGTGGATTTTATCATAACACTCAGGTGATAGGCCCCAATACAGTTACTAC
Source organism: Nicotiana otophora (assembly GCA_000715115.1). Lineage (NCBI taxonomy): Eukaryota > Viridiplantae > Streptophyta > Magnoliopsida > Solanales > Solanaceae > Nicotiana > Nicotiana otophora. Next base: position 16,047 of record AWOL01S0040934.1, read on the forward strand.
CCCACGTGCACAACCAGTTAGAGGTGGAGGACAGGCGAATAGAGGGCATCCTAGAGGGGGAGGCCCATCCCGTTGATATATTCGCTATGGTGTGGCTGAGGCCACTACACCAGATGGTGTCATTACAGGTGTGATCCTGATTTGTTATAAAAGGATATTTTTCCTTAATTTAATTCGGTTCTGAATATTGAGGCGAGTCCTCCTATTATGCTCCGCTTATGGGTGAGCTTCGTAATTTTGTGACCCACTTATATGTTTATCCCTGTTGGAAGATTCGATGATGCTAGCTCGTGTCTATCATTTTTATTTTGTACACTATTGACGACCATAAGTCCAAAAGTGACTTTCTATTACTCTCTACAGTGGGTTTTGATGTGATTTCACAACAATTGAATTCAATTTTATGAATTATATGCCCTACCGGTATGGGGTTTCATTATATGTTGTGAAAATTGTTTACAAAACTTATTCAAAAGAATAAAGAAAGGAAATGAAAAATTTCAGTTGGCACAATGTGCAAAATACTTGTGATTCAGAGATGAGGACGAGATCCTCGCATTTTTATATGATGTGAAATATTTAAACCGGACTACAAGCCGTAGTGGAAGTTATTTAAGGACGAGGTCCTTGTGGTGAAAAGTTTATGTGTTTAATTTCTTCCTTTGTGAAATTTAAATCCGTACTATATTATTAATAGGGAGTCATGCCTGTTAGGCTTATTCAATAATTTTATATGTATATTTTATGCATATTTAGCCATATTTGTGCTATAAATATTGAATTTTAGCCTACGAGATGAGTGCCCAGGTGGCGTTAAATGTGACTCGTAGATTCGAATAAATAATAATGAGGTCTTCATGCCTTACGTGTGTAACGACTCGACCGGTCATTTTGAGCTCTAGCGCGCCGTTCGGCGGGTTGAGGCCTTGACTAGTTTCACTTCAGGTATTATGACTTGTACGTGTGGTCGGAATTCAATTTCGGGAAATCCAAAGTTGATTTAGAAAGAAAATTTTCATTTCGGAAGCTTTAAGTTGGAAGAATTTACTAAGGTGTGATTTTGAGTAAACGACCTCGGAATCGGGATTTGAAGGTTCCAACAGGTTCGTATGATGATTTTGTACTTGGGCTTATGTCCGGATCGGTTGGATGACCCGGGAGCGTTTCTGCGCCTATTGTGGAAAGTTGGCATTTTGGAAGGATTTTATAAATTTGGTTTGAAGTGCATTTCAATGTTATCGATGTTCGATTGGGATTCTGAGTCTGGGAATAGCTCCGTATGATGATTCTGGTCTTAGGAGCGCGTCCGGAAGTGGATTTGGAGGTCCGTAGGTCATTTTGGGGTCATTTGGGTGAAAGTTGGAAATTTGGATAATTTTAAGAAGTTTGACCGGGAGTGGACTTTTTGATATCGGGGTCGGATTTAGATTTTTGAAGTTGGAGTAGGTCCGTAATATCGAATGTGACTTGTGTGCAAAATTTGAGGTCAATCGGATGTAATTTGGTAGGTTTCGGCATCTAATATAGTAGTTTGAAGTTCTAAAGTTCATTAAGCTTGAATTGGCGTGCGATTCATGATTTCGATGTTGTTTGATATGATTTGAGTCCTCGAGCAGGTCTGTGTTATGTTATTGGGCTGGTTGGTGTGATTGGACGGGGTCCTGGGGGCCACAAGTGAGTTTCAGATGCTTAACGGATCGATTTTTGGACTAAGAAAAATGCTAAGGCAGTTGGTATCTGGTGTAACCACACCTGCGAGGTTTTGGCCGCTGGTGCGGAACCGTAGAAGTGGCCAGGAGGTAACAGAAGCGGTTTTGGGCGAGCTGGGCAGTGCCAGCAGGTGCGAGACTTCTTCCGCATCTACGATGGCGCAGATGCGGCCTCTTGGAGCGCAGAAGTGGAGTGGAGCGCATGAGTGAGGTGCATTTGCGCACCTGCGATGTCGCAGGAGCGGGATATTTTTTGCAGCTGCGAAGGGGCGGCCTCCAGTTTTTTTCGTAGAAGCGGTCTTTGCTGCAGAAGCAGCATTTCGCTTCGCATGTGCAAAAGTCGCCTGGGCAGAATGTATAAGTTAGCCAAATCCGGTTTTGGCTCATTTCACTTCTTTTCTCTTGTTGGAGCCGGTCTTGGGTGCGATTTTGAAGTGCCATTTTGTCATCCTTCATGAGGTAAGTAATTCCCACATATTGTGAGTTAAATACATGGTTTATATATGGATTTAAACAAGAAAATTAGTAGAAATTTGGGATTTTGAAGAAAAACCTAAATATTTGTATTCTTGGATTTTGATCACGAATTTGGGCATGAAATCGAGAATAAATTATATATTTTAATTCGTAATGCTATGGGTAGTGTTTGTCTTTGAAAATTTTCGAAATCTGGGCACGTGGACCCGATGGTTGCTTTATCGATTTTTCGAGCGGAGTTGGAAATTGTCATAAATTGAATTATTATGAGTATTATAGTATACATTTATGGATTTGCATATTTATTGACTTGTTTTGGAGCGGTGGACATCGGTTTGAGTTGTTGGAAGGGATTGGGAGCCGGTTATGGAATTTCGGAGCGAGGTAAATCTTTTTTCTAACCTTGTAAGAGGGAATTAACCCCATAGGTGAATCAAATCATTATGTGCTTCTATTTGTGGGGGCTACGTACGCACGAGGTGACGAGAGTCCGTGTGTAGCTATTATTATGCTTATGTCTCGGTAGTCTAGGACCCATATCATGTTGTACTTGTGATTTTGCGCCCTACTTGTTAATTTAATTATTTAAAACACTTAGAAACTCGATAAAGGAATTGTAAAAAGGTTAAACTTCATTTACTTGACCGTTAAAT
>AWOL01S0040934.1:19542-30981 GCA_000715115.1 Nicotiana otophora
TTTCTAACCTTGTAAGAGGGAATTAACCCCATAGGTGAATCAAATCATTATGTGCTTCTATTTGTGGGGGCTACGTACGCACGAGGTGACGAGAGTCCGTGTGTAGCTATTATTATGCTTATGTCCGGGTAGTCTAGGACCCATATCATGTTGTACTTGCGATGTTGCACCCTACTTGTTAATTTAGTTGTTTAAAACATTTAGAAACTCGATAAAGGAATTGTAAAAAAAAGTTAAACTTCATTTACTTGACCGTTAAATGATAATTTGAAATTCTTGGAATATTTGCCCCTTAATAAATCGTGAATTGGTTGGTTAATGTGCTTTCTCTTTTGTGGAGCGGGCTGAACGCCTCGGTAGTAGATAGATGCATCTATGCTTCGCCCCGTTCGACCCTTGGCAGTGCACAGTTTAAATATTTATGTTGGATGAGGCCATACGACCTCGGCATGATTTGCGCATGATATATCTTTGGAATTGATAATAATTGATATTGCTTTCATTGGCCCGAGATACAAAAATGTTAAATGTCGAAAATAAATTTGGAAAGTTCCTATTAACAAAAGAATTATTTACTTACTTCATGTTATTGAGTTTACAGCTATTCTATATAATCCACGCTTAATTATAATATCGATATTTTATTGTTAGCCCTTAGTAAGTATCGGAGTCGACCCCTAGTCACTACTTCTTCGAGGTTAGGCGGGATACTTACTGGGTACACGTTGCTTTACGTACTCATACTATACTTGCTGCACATTTTTGTGCAGGTACATATATGTCTAGTGACCTTGTGGGTACAAGGCGCGGTTATGGCGAGGACTTAGGTGATCTGCATTCTATACTACCATCCGCAGCCAACAGAGTCTCTTTCAGAGTATTTATAGTTTTCCTGTCCAAATTTGTATTCCGGACAGATGTTGTATTTTACTTTACATTCCTAGTTGAGACTCATCCACTTGTGACACCGGGTTTTGGGGTGATTATGGGTTGTCCTGTATTGAAATTGTTAAAAATATTATTATTTACTCTGTAAATTCCATCATTTACTATTTAATTGAAGGAAATATGATTTCAAAAATATTAAAATGAGAACTAAATCGAGTATTTATTTTTGGCTTGCCTGACAGCGGTGTCCGGCGCCATCACGACCTTTAATGGATTTTGGGTCGTGACAACATCGTATCAGAGCACTAGGTTCACTTAGGTCTCACGAGTCATGAGCGAGTCTAGTAGAGCCTCACGGATTGGTATGGAGATGTCTGTACTTATCTTTGAGAGGCTACCGGACTGTTAGGAGCACGTGCGATTTGATTCCTTTGAGGCTTATGCCTTCATTTCCTTCCTATTCAATCTTATGCAACGTGAAGCGCTTGTTATAAATTAGGAATCGAGGAATTTTAATGGTACTACAGATGTGGTGCAGGATGTTTCTCCATGCATATTTGATTGGGCTATTGTCATCACCTTGCGGAAGGTCGTTCTGTCGTTGCAGCTCAGTATCAGTATTACCTAAGGTTTTGAGATTTGGCATTGATTGTTATGACGATTCGTGCGTTGCTATCGCACAGTATTTGAGTAATGGTAGGATACTTGTCTATGTGTAGGGGCAGTGAATGATTTGAAAGGAGGTTTTTCTCAATGCATGATTCAAGGGTTCAATGTTTTATTTCCAACGGAGGAAAGGCAATCGGACTAAGAATGTTCAGGTTTGGGTTGATGGAGTAACGAGACTTGGTATTTTCGAGCGTGGTGGGATTTTCATCTGTGATGTGGTGTCATCGTCCTTGTTAAATGTGTTAAGTTTGTCGGTGTTATGGTCTTCTTCAATTCACCTTTGGGGTAGGGTATTGTAAAATGGGGCCAGGGATAGCGACTGTCAGAGATTGCGGTGTGCAGTGGTTTGGGATCGAATCAGTGTTCCTAGTGTTGATGAATCGAGAAGGATGATCTTCGGAGAGGTTTAAAGTTGGTAGCGATCTATTGGTTCAAGTGCTACAGAGACGGATTTTGATTTAAGGCAACAACTGGGCAGCGAAGGATGCGAAAAGAAATGTGGGAGGTGTCTTGTCGCGGTTAAGTTTCTAAAAGGCCAAGTGTGAGAAGCAGAAGTCAAGTAGTTACTTAAAAGAGAGGGTTTGACCAAAGTGGGAGAGTGGCAGAGTAGCATATGGGTTCTGTGGTAGGATAGCTACATGCGTTGCGGAAAGTTTAGAGTGATTTGGAACTCATAGTGGACAGTGACTAAGTCTACGAACTTAATTTGGAATATTGGTTGCTATACAGAGAAGGGTTGGATACGCCGGAAAGGAGTTGCATGGTATGAAGAAGGATACAACATGACTTTGGATTGGAATGTATTGTCGCACCTTTAGTTGATGTCAATGGGGAGTGAACAGATTTGTATAGCTAGTGAACGAGCACGGGCTGAGGATGGTTTGTTGGGTTCATGGTTATTATCCTCGGTGCAGTGTTGTTGGAAGATGTCGGCATGGAATTTCCACAGGTGGGTTATTTTCGTTGAGCAGGTTAACTGTTGTGTGGTGTTGATGAAGCTTTTACGAAGAATCTTACTGGCTATCTGGTAAGAGGTCGAATATGTAAATGTGGCTAGTGATTCAAAGCGTTCATGAAATGGTTAACATAAGGATTTTGAGGAATTTGGTGGGTCTATTGCACAAGGTCATGTCAGTAAGGAAGAAGGAATCTTGTGTAACGACCCGACCGGTCGTTTTGAGCATTTACACTCCTTTCAACTATTTGAAGTCTTGAATAACTTCCTACGAGGTATTATGACTTGTGTGAATTGTCGGTTTTGGTTTTAAGGAATTTCGGAGTTAGCTTGGAAGAATAAATTTCATGTTGGAAGCTTAAGTTGAAACAGTTGATCGGATATTGACTTATGTGTAAACGAACCCGAAATAGAGTTTCGATGATTCCAATAGCTCCATATGGTGATTTTGGACTTAGGAGCGTGTCCGGAAAATTATTTGGAGGTCCGTAGTGGAATTAAGCTTGAAATGGTGAAAGTTGAATTTTTGGGAAGTTTGACCGGGGGTTTGACTTTTTGATATCGGAGTCGGAATCCAGTTCTGAAAATTTTCATAGCTCCGTTATATTATTTATGACTTGTGTGCAAAATGTGAGGTCAATCGGAATTGATTTGATAGGTTTCGGTATCGAATGTAGAAGTTGGAAATTCTTAAGTTCCTTAAGCTTGAATCGGGATATGATTCATGGTTTCACGTTGTTTGATATTATTTGAGGTTTCGACTATGTTCGTATGATGTTATAGGACTTGTTGGTGTGATTTGACAGGTCCCGAGGGGCTTGGGTGTATTTCTTTTTGGATCATTGGCTGAGAGACTACTAAGGTTAAGAAATTTGGGAGTTTAACCATGGTCAATATCGGGTCAAGACGACCTCTTTTCAGTGTTTTGAGTGCCCGAGCAGGTCCGTAGCGTGTTTTATGATTGCAATTCATATATGGTTTGTGTCCGGGAGGTTTCGGTTGAGTTTCAAATGGTTAACGGATCAAAATTTGGACTTAAACATCTGCTGGAAATTTTTGCTGCTGGAAAAATTGAGGCCGTGAAAAAACCGAGGTCATGAAAAATCAAGGTCATAAAAATCGAGGCTGGAGAAGGCCAAGGGACGAAGATCGAGGACCGAAGGCCGAGGACTGAGGACTGAGGACCGAAGGCCGAGGACGGAAGACCAAAGGCCAAGGACGGAAGGCCAAAGGCCAAGGACGGAAGGCCAAAGGCCAAGGACCGAACGCTGAGGATCGAAGGACGAGGACCGAAGGACGAGGGACTGGATAGAACTGTGAGTTATAAAGCAGGGGACTTCGTCCCATTTTCTATTTTTGTCAAATTGGAGCTTGGGAAGAGGCGTATTTGGGAGATTTTCAGAGAAAACATCGGGGTAAGTGTTCTTAACTCAATTATGGTTAGATTACCCGAATCCATCATTTGTTTTCACCATTTAATTAGTGTTTTGAGATTGAAATTTGAGAAAATTTTAGAAATCTCATAGAAATGAATTTTTGAGATTTCAGTGTCGATGCGGAGTTGGATTTGAGTGAAACCAATATGGTTAGACTCGTAATTGAATGGGTTATCGGATTTTGTGAGTTTCTCTGAATTCCGAGATATAGGCCCCACGGGAGATGTTTGAGCTAAAATTCGAATTTTTATGGAAAATTAGCATTTTCTTATGGAATTAATTCCAATAAATGTTAATGACTGAATCGAATTATTTGTGGCTAGATTCGAGGCGTTTGGAGGCCAATTCACGAGGCATAAGCTTAGCGGAATAAGAATTTCATGGTTTGAGGTAAGTAACACTTCTAAACTTTGTTATGAGGGTATGAATCCCCGAATTGGTGTTATATAAATTGTTTGGAAGTGACGCACACGATAGTTGACGAGCATGTGGACGCGCACAATAGAAATTGTGACTTGAATAAATTCTGTGGAGTTTAAAAATTAAAGAATCATGTTATTATCTGAACATTTCCCCACGGGTTGGAGGAATTGAGATGAGGCTCTTATTAAAGATCATGTTTAGGCTACGTGCCGATATTTTGAGACCCATGGGGTCGTGTTGCTGTTGAATTAATTATTTTAAAAAATATACATTTCACACTCAGTCATATACGTCAATTGTGAGGATATTTATGGGATCGGGGTTGCCCGCCTGCAGTAGGCCAGAATGGCTTTATACATTATATTTGTTCTGGATCGGAGCTGCCCGCCTGCAACAGGCCTTATTGGCTTTACTATTTTATGGATCGGGGCTGCCCGCCTGCAGCAAGCCTTATAGGCTTTATTATTATACGGATCGGGACTGTTTGCCTACAGTAGGCCATAAAGGCTTTATATCACGCTTGGACTAAAGGAGCCCCTCCGGAGTCGGTACACACCCCCAGTGAGCGTAGATGATTATACATATTCGGGATGGATTTCCCAGGGCATGGACTTGCCTTACTTATTTATATTGTAATGAATTTACCTGGACATGGATCTTGTCTGTATCATTTACATCTGGGGATAAATTACCCCAGGGCTGGATTGTCCTTATAAGGTACTGAGTGACTGACTATCAGTCGATGTGTATTTATATATGGGTTGGAACACCCCTGGGCTGGATTGGCCATAAACTATACCGAGTGACCGAATAATTTGTGACCAGTATTTACATAAGGTCTTTCTACTAAGATGTCATATTCCTCATATCATGCAGTATTGATCTATTTCACTTGTACTGAGTTTTACTATTGAACTTGAAAGGATACCTACATTTTTGTACCATTATTTATACTGGACTGTACATGCGGAGTTCGTCACTACTTTCAGCCCAGAGGTTAGTCTTATTACTTATTGAGTTGGTTGTACTCATACTACACTCTGCACCTTATGTGCAGATACAGGTGCTTCCGGACACGGCGACTGTTAGACCTCAGTGTGATACCAGTTGGAGACTATCACGGTAACTGCCTGGCGTCCGCTGACCTTGTCTCTCTTTCCTTCAGTTATTCTATTATTCTATACTTTCGGGCAGTGGTTTTTATCAGTCAGACATTGTATTCATATTAGATGCCCATGTACTTTGTGACACCGGGTTTTGGGAGTGTTATATTTGTATTTGTGAGATTTCTTCCGCTGAATTTAGTTATTTTGTTTTCAAATTTAATAGATATGGTAGTTTATTAAGATTGTGTGCTTGCCTAGTAATGAGATAGGTGCCATCACGACAGGTGAGATTTTGGGTCGTGACATCTTGGTAGGTTCCAAGGTCAGGTAAGGGTAGCTTCAAGCTAAGTGGGAGAGCCCCACCGCCTACGATTGGATTGCATGGTTGTCTACTTGTGAGGTTTCTAGTTATCGGCATATTGGTGGGTTGTTACGACTAAGGAAAGAGAACATCAGTGGTGATTGGAGCCAAGGATTTGAGGAATGTGTCCTACAATTGGCCTTATCGATTCATGTTCAGGCTTTGGGAAGACTCAGAGTTTATGCTTCGTGTAGATGTGATGTACAAGGAAAGGAATTCAGCTGGTTGCTTCTTTGATAGGGCGTTCATGTGGTAGCAGGGCCTTGGAGTTTGATCATAATTGGGAACAAGTCAGAGTGGGTGACTCTCAACAATGGTTCTAGTTCAAAGTGCGGTGCCTAAGGATTTCGAGCCAGTAGTATGGTTAAGTATTGAGCTTTTGTAGTGGATTATGAAAAGTGGCTTGGAGTGTTCTACGTTATCTTTGGTCTGCGGTGTGGCATTGGAGAAATGGTAGAAAATGACTTCGGATTCATAGAGGGATTTTCATAATGGGTGTACCAGTTGAAGATGTGAATATGCGCATAAGGAGGGTATGAGATGGTTCGTGGGTTTTGGAGACAATGTGGTCTCGTGAAATAAGGTCACTCAGGATGAGTGCGGATTTGGGTTCATGATGTTATGAATGGAGCTATTATTATTTCTAGGGCAAGTCCCGAGTAAATTAGAAGAAGTGGCTCGGTTGGTAATGATTGAATCATCACGGTCATGGCAGTGACCGGTTTCTCCAGCGTAAAGTTATACATGTGGTTTGTGGCTGTACACATGGGCTTGAGCGCCACCATAACTTGGTTGATTTGGGAGGTATTCGATTCATATGGCTTTGTTGTGTAAAGGGATTTCCGGAAGAGTTATGGCAGTTTAGATTATGACATGAGGTTGTATTTTCTGCGGTTTGGGAATTTAGTTGCGTGTTACATTGGTTCTTCTGAAATGAGCTAAGTAAAAGGTTTCTATATGATGAATTGTTTATCCTATTAGTGGATCAGGGGTTATTATGTAATTCTGGTACTCTCACGTATTGGCATGTTAGGTGCAGTGAGCGGAAAGGGGAATTGGAAGCTGAGGATCAAAGTTGCATAGTTGTCTACTTGTGAGGTTTTTAGTTATCGGCATATTGGTGGGTTGTTACGACTAAGGAAAGAGAACATCAGTGGTGATTTGAGCCAAAGGATTTGAGGAATGTGTCCTACAATTAGCCTTATCGATTCATGTCCAGGCTTTGGGAAGACTCGGAGTTTATGCTTCGTGTAGATGTGATGTACAAGGAAAGGAATTCAGCCGGATGCTTCTTTGATAGGGAGTTCATGTGCTAGCAGGGTCTTGGAGTTTGATCATAATTGGGAACAAGTCAGAGTGGGTGACTCTCAACAATGGTTCAAGTTCAAAGTGCGGTGCCTAAGGATTTCAAGCCAGTAGTATGGTTAAGTATTGAGCTTTTGCAGTGGATTATGAAAAGTGGCTTGGAGTGTTCTACGTTATCTTCGATATGCGGTGTGGCATTGGAGGAATGGGAGAAAATAACTTCGGATTCATATAGGGATTTTCAGAATGGGTGTACCAGTTGAAGATGCGAATATGCGCACAAGGAGGGTATGAGATGGTCCGTGGGTTTTGGAGAAAACGTGGTCTTGTGAAATAAGGTCACTCAGGATGAGTGCGGATTTGGGTTCATGATGTTTTGAATGGAGCTATTATTATTTCTAGGGCATGTCCCGAGTAAATTAGAAGNGACTCGGAGTTTATGCTTCGTGTAGATGTGATGTACAAGGAAAGGAATTCAGCCGGATGCTTCTTTGATAGGGCGTTCATGTGCTAGCAGGGTCTTGGAGTTTGATCATAATTGGGAACAAGTCAGAGTGGGTGACTCTCAACAATGGTTCAAGTTCAAAGTGCGGTGCCTAAGGATTTCAAGCCAGTAGTATGGTTAAGTATTGAGCTTTTGCAGTGGATTATGAAAAGTGGCTTGGAGTGTTCTACGTTATCTTCGGTCTGCGGTGTGGCATTGGAGAAATGGGAGAAAATGACTTCGGATTCATAGAGGGATTTTCAGAATGGGTGTACCAGTTGAAGATGTGAATATGCGCATAAGGAGGGTATGGGATGGTTCGTGGGTTTTAGACACAATGTGGTCTCGTGAAATAAGGTCACTCAGGATGAGTGCGAATTTGGGTTCATGATGTTATGAATGGAGCTATTATTATTTGTAGGGCAAGTCCCGAGTAAATTAGAAGAAGTGGCTCGGTTGGTAATGGTTGAATCATCATGGTCATGGCAGTGACCAGTTTCTCCAGCGTAAAGTTATACATGTGGTTTGTGGTTGTACACATGGGATTGAGCGCCACCATAACTTGGTTGATTTGGGAGGTATTCGATTCATATGGCTTTGTTGTGTAAAGGGATTTCCGGAAGAGTTATGGCAGTTTAGATTATGACATGAGGTTGTATTTTCTGCGGTTTGCAAATTTAGTTGCGTGTTGCATTGGTTCTTTTGAAATGAGCTAAGTAAAAGGTTTCTATATGATGAATTGTTTATCCTATTAGTGGATCAGGGGTTATTATGGAATTCTGGTACTCTCAGGTATTGGCATGTTAGGTGCAGTGAGCGGAAAGGGGAATTTGAAGCTGAGGATCAAAGTTGCGGTTCGGTGTTGACAAGAATGTCATGAGCTCGGATGATGAGGAAAGAATTTAGATGGTTAGAATCAGCTGGTATTGTCTTTAGCGTCACCTGAGATCGGTGTCCTGTGTAAGAGGCTTTCTGTACTGATCTGCGGCTTCTTGATTTGCTTTACAGCATTAGTGTGACCGGTGGTATGGATGTGCAGACTTGTTACCTGGTGCGGAAGGTCGTGGGAGCATATCCTANGAAAGGGGAATTTGAAGCTGAGGATCAAAGTTGCGGTTCGGTGTTGACAAGAATGTCATGAGCTCGGATGATGAGGAAAGAATTTAGATGGTTAGAATCAGCTGGTATTGTCTTTAGCGTCACCTGAGATCGGTGTCCTGTGTAAGAGGCTTTCTGTACTGATCTGCGGCTTCTTGATTTGCTTTACAGCATTAGTGTGACCGGTAGTATGGATGTGCAGACTTGTTACCTGGTGCAGAAGGTCGTGGGAGCATATCCTACGGAAATATTATATAAGTGTAACATGTTTTCTCTTGATTGATTAAAGATTGAAACCAAGTATGGAAATTTTGGTACTATCGCTAATGTGAGAGTTTAGGTCTGAAAGGAGCTCTATTCGGTTGATTGTGAATTATGGAAGTTTGTTCCGGATTCGATGACTGTTCTTGTGTGTCATGGGAAACAATTCACTGTGGATCCTTGAGAGGGTATTTGCTCAAGCATGATATGATCAGAATCAGTTTGGGGTCTGTTAATGGGTCCAAATGTGGATGTGTACTCTACACCGGCCTGGGTGTGTTCATTCAGCATAGCATTCCTTATGGAGGAGTATTCGAGCGTTAGATGTTATTTACGTCATCAGCTACTTCATGTAATACTCTATTGTGCCATGTGGGTTGTGAGACAGCTTGATTATTTGTGCAATGTGTTGAGGTCTCGCATAGCGGTGGTGTTATGTGAGCAGGATGGGATGCAGATCATATATCGCACCTTAGTTGTGCTTGAGTTTTATAGCGTATGAAGCTACCCGTCTCCCCAGGATTTGTATTACACACTTGGCGTGCTTATGGTTGATATTCGAGAATTTCGTGAGTATGAGTGTACGGCTCGAGGTGTGTTTTCTTTAGATTACTATGTGTGGATCGGGTGGCATGTCGCCACGGGTATCATTATTGGATCGGGTTGCACGCCGTAACAGTATCATGTGTGGATCGGGTTGCACACCGCAACAGTGTGATGTTGAGTACAGTTCCCTATACCTATTCTTGTGTGTTTTGCATCTCATTTTCTGAGGAAGGTTCATAACATCTTTTCGGTTGTTTAATTAATCATGTGGGTTGAGCAGTTCTTTCCAGATTTCATTTTTCCTTATGTATCACATGCGAGTTTGTGGATTGTTGGCACATGGTGGCATCATATTAGACCTTTGGTAGTGTTTGTGGTGGCTTATTGCCGGAACAACTTATACTGGGTGAGACGAGATTATTGGACCTGGGATCAGTGCGATCGAATTATATGAGGCATATTAAAAAGCAAATATCGTTATTTAGTTCATAATGGGGTAATGGTTCTTGTGAGGAGGAGGGACTCAATGATTTGTTGACTTGGAAGTTGGTTATGAATTTCTACACATCCTTTCTGTTGTGGCAATATTGCGAGAGTTGAAACAGGACTTATATTCTTCGTGAGGTGCGTGTGGGCATCAGAATCGTGGGATTTCGACTATGGTTATCAGAGGATGTTATTATGGCCATGCGAGTTACACGGTGGATGGTATGAATTCAGTAAAGGTATGCAATCATATATTGGTGCATCGTGTAGTGATGGATACGGAGTTCGTATGTTGGAAACAGACCTGGTAGAGGATTTGTGATGTTGGAATTTGGCTCTAAGGCTTATCTGACTAGATAAAAGGGAGCATTTTCGGTTTTGCTTGAGCTAATGTGCTCAACTGGGTTGTGGTAGCACGGGTAGGTGCACGAGGTATTAAACAATGATTTCAGACAACTCCAGAGCAGTTCTTAGCACGTTCGAGGATGAACATATGTTTAAGTAGGAGAGAATGTAACGACCCGACCGGTCGTTTTGAGCTGTAGAGCGTCGTTCGGCGGTTTGAGGCCTTGAGCAGTTTCACTTAAGGTAGTATGACTTGTGCGTGTGATCGTAATTGAATTTTGGGAAATCCGGAGTTCATTTAGAAAGAAAATTCTTATTTTGGAAGCTTTAAGTTGGAAGAATTTATTAAGGTGTGATTTTGAGTAGACAACCTCGGAATAGGGATTTGAAGGTTCTAATAGGTTCGTATGATGATTTTGGACTTGGGCGTATGTTCGGATCGGGTTTTAGATGACCCGGGAGCGTTTCGGCGCCTATTGTGGGAAGTTCTCATTTTGGAAAGATTTCATAAATTTGGGTTGAAGTGCATTTCAATGTTATCAATGTTTGATTGGGATTCCGAATCTGGGAATAGCTCTGTATGATGATTCCGGTCTTAGGAGCGCGTCCGGAAGTGTATTTGGAGGTCCGTAGGTTATTTTGGGGTCATTTGGGAGAAAGTTGGAAATTTGGATAATTTTAAGAAGTTTGACCGGGAGTGGACTTTTTGATATCGAGGTCGGATTTCGATTCCGGAAGTTGGAATAGGTCTGTAATGTCTAATGTGACTTGTGTGCAAAATTCGAGGTCAATCGGGCGTGATTTGATAAGTTTCAGCATCGAATATAGAAGTTTGAAGTTCTAAAGTTTATTAAGCTTGAATTAGGGTGCGATTCATGATTTCGATATTGTTTAATGTGATTTGAGGCCTCGAGCAGGTCTGTGTTATGTTATTGGACTGGTTGGTATGATTGGACGGGGTCCCGGGGGCCTCGGGTGAGTTTCGGATGCTTAACGGATAGATTTTTGGACTAAGGAAAATGCTAAGGCAGCTGGTATCTGGTGTAACCGCACCTGCGAGGTTTTGACCGCAGGTG